>JADDOH010010019.1:0-25126 GCA_016648135.1 Agrypnia vestita | reverse complement strand
AGCAGTGTCCCAGTTATATATCGTCAGGAGACGGTTCAATAGTATCATCATCATCATCATCATTAGCGGTGTCCCAGTCATATGTAGTCAGGAGGCGTTTCGATAGTATCATCATCATCATTAGCGGTGTCTCAGATATGTATCGTCAGGAAACGTTACGATAGTATCATCATCATCATCATCATCATCACTAGCGGTGGTTCAGCTATATATCATCAGGTGACGTTTCGATAGTGACAACATCATCTTCATCAGTGATGGCAGGGTTCCAGTTACACATCAGTCGGAGATAATTAGGCAGATCCCATCATCATCGATGGCAGGATTCTAGCTGTACACCATTTGGAGAAAATACACCGACATCCCTGGCCAGGGGCTAGGCATATCCCTACTGTCCAGATCCACCTTTCCATCTACTAATACGAGGGGTCATGGCCTCGTGAAACCACATGGCAACCAACCATTACAAGTATTTATTTATGTATTGTATATGTAAGTATATGTATGTATATTATATTTTATTAGTATGTATCTATTCGTACGTAGTGTATGAGGGGGCTCTTCACGGGTGGCACAACACCCGTGCGGATGTCTTCCCTCGTCTGGAATGGATTGAACGTATTGATGCATACCAGATTATAATAAGTAATACCTGGGAGGGTGATTGCAGTCACTGTAGTGTCGCGAATGGCCAATGGGCTGTAGTTGCTCACAGGCGAGGGTTGGGGAGCCTAGGAAACTCCCCCTCCCCACTCGCATATTTTTGACTTGACAGGTGGCCCGGGACCATCTTTACAGTAGCTTCAGTATATATACCGTAGTTTAACTTAGTTTAACCTGGAGGAGTTGGAATTCGGGGGGCAAACTGGCTCTGAGCCCGGACGCCAGACACTGACGCGAGGGATGGTGCGGTACTTTGCACAGAAGAGGCCCAACATGAAAAGGCGCATCCAGGCTCAGGTCAACGTATCCGGAACTCGTGTCGGGAGAAGGAAGATGGGATCAGTCACCGATGAGCCTTTGGGTATGGAGGGGCCGAATTTAAAGCAAACACATTTTTCGCGTACACATACATTTACACATACCTCTACACCCCCTTTATCCACTAGAACCCAACGTACCACTAGAATGAGACATAGGGCCAGATACAGGTGACGGAACTTAGGCCGGCTAGTAAATAAACGTAACAATGTAATTGATCTAAAAATAATGCAGAGTAAATATAAAAGATCGTAAGGAATAAGCACAGCGAGATAACGGCGGAAGATAAAATTATTAATCAGCGAGGGCGTCGAAGACGGAATCATCCATAGGAGCGGCTACGAAGGACTCGAGGGCTTTCAGGGGATCTATGTACTCTATATGTGCATGCGCATGTGATAACGGCACGTCACTAACCTTTCCAGTGGATGGCGGTCGATCCCATACAGGTAGGACAATGGGGGATCGAGCGGAGAGGGCGTGGGAGCAGAGGATCGCGCACTCTGGAAGCGCAGCTACACCAGATGCAGTGGTTTCAGTCCGTAGGAATGATAGGTAAATAATATAGGGCCACGGAACATAGTATGTTTAGCAATTGCACCGTAGGGCTTAATTGACGTGCTAGGTAGTTTTGTTTGCGTTTTCCATGAACATTCACGAACTTCATACCCCAGTATTTAATTTAAGTAAAGCTTGCGTTAGGGTTACCACTAAACCAATTCATCCCCTATAGTTCGAAACAAAAAATTACACAACGTGAACTGGGGAGGTCTTGAATAAAGCGAGGGTGTTTGGAAATACTACGTTAAAAACCGTAGAGCCTTCACCCGACGTAGATAGATAGCTTGTTTGCCTCTAACAAGGCGTAAACTCAGTTAGGAGTAGGATCGAGCTGAAAGGCGAAGAAGAGGAGCCATCACAACCATTAATTAATAAATCGCTAGTTAATTTCCAGCGTTTTCATTCATTCCTCCCATGCCACAACACGTGACAATATGCAATGCATTTTTTGAAAATATTTCTGACTTATTTTTTGTAAAACGTTGAACAATCACTACAGTAACTTATATCGAATATGAAAAATTCATTATAAAGTCATATTAAAATTCATATATAAGTCAAATAAAATAATAAAAACCTTCTAATTCCAGTTGGAAAACATTCCATTTGGAATTTCTGCATGATATTTATCATTTTATTTAACTTGTATTGAAACGAATGAATTTTTCGTAATCGATATAAGTTACTATTATTAAAGTTCAACGTTTTGTAAAAAATAAGTCAGATATATTGAAAAAAAATGCAATCTTCGATATAGCATAACTCCATAACTCATGGCTGCTTGAACACTTTCAACTCATAATCAAGGCAGGTATATATTCCTGCGAGGTTATTTATGTTTTCCAAATAACCCTGTATAAATGGCAATATATCTTACGATTGTAGTTAGTACGTCTTCAAATGAAGGAATTATTTGATGTAGTTCTTTAGTAAAAGTGAATTGGTTTAGATTCGTGCGTGCGACATGCAGCAATAACTTAACTGTTCCATTGTAATACTGGTTTCATGCAGACTGCAGTACACTGCAATTATGAATAATTCGTTTTGTTTATGGTATAATTTTATATGTCAAATTTTGCTTGAACGTTGTAAGTACCTACATAATATTAGGTTTGTTTTCTTTGCGGCGTTTTTTTTTTTTTATTTGACGTTGAATTGCATTTGTCGTAACACAATTCTTTAATAATGTCAGGAAATCAAAATGCGCATAGAAAAGTAAACACAAATAGGTACGCCACAGTATGCTGCACCACGTCGAGAAAGGATGGAAGGCTGCTGAATATTAAAGGCGAAGGAATAATTTTGCAACATTTATTTATAACAGTGTGTCATCAAATATGTATCAGGGATGTTATGGGGCTCCGTAACCGAAACTATCGGATATCCGAAATAAAAATATATCCGTAACCGTAACCGAAACCGATATAAAAGTTTCGGATTGTTTCGGATAAAGGCGGAGTCTAAATCTAAATGACTATTAAGACTACAATTAAGGTTAAAGTTTATTAATAGACATTTTGTAATGGTTTCATTACTTACAAAATTCATTAAGAACAGTTTTTGTTATTATATAGGTACTTAGATTACAGTAAAAGATTACCAAGATTTTATTACAATTTTAGATTTTACTCTTTATCTTTAATACTCAAGCAATGCTTATGAAAACTGATTTATTATAAATTACTGTATTTTTGCAAATTGTATTAATTCCTATAAAAATATTGAATAATTTTAATAGAAGTTACTTATATTATTTTTGTTTATTATAATTTTGTTTTGGTATTTTTAAGTACATACCTTCATAGGTACCTACATAGCACTTAAAGTGTCTGTAATAATAGTTCGTTATTTGACTGATTGTAAAAAAAAACAATAATATAAACTAGACATAAAAGTCAAATCTCGCTATTTGTATTTTACTTTTATAATTTCAAAATTCTAATATCCATAACCGAAATTATCCGAAACTAGCGGATAATCCGAAATAATTTCATATCCGTAACCGTATCCGAAACCGGTATAATATTATTCCTATATCCGTATCCGTATCCAGATCCGAAATTTCATATCCATAACATCCCTGATGTATATTCTGACTGACCTTGCTCGGACACATGCGGACTTTGTTCTTCATTATCTTGTTTGTTCGGTGTCTTTCTATTTTACGACTGGCCATTGGCATTGATCTATTGGCCAGCGGAGTAGGTATCAGGTCTAATAAACCCCTTTCTCCTTCGTAATCATGTGGCAACAAAATTCACTAATAATGTTTAAATTGTCGAAAGAAGAAAAATATTAATAAAATACTGCAATTAATGGAGAGGAATTACTCAGCGCAGGGGACCGATTTTGGTATTTTATATTTTAAAGAAGGACGTCATAGTCTGCGAGGACGAGTTTATTGACGGGTTAGAGATGGAGATGTCGTTAATCAATTCCTTAATTTTTATTTTATTTATTTAAGGAAACAAACAGTACAATTCAATACAAAATGTGTCTAAACATATCATCGTTATGTGACCAGTGATGTGTCCTGGGTTAACAAGTAATGAAATATAAAGTAAAATTAAACATAATAAAAATTATCCATAGGTGAAGAAAGTAACGAAAAGAAGATAAATATAATTAAATTAGAAAATAAATTTACAATATATAGAATGCTAAAAAATAAAAAAAATAAAAGTGAAAACAAAAGATAAATTAATATATGTTACTGTAATGATAATCCAACCTTTTGTAAAAAATAAAAAAACAAGATAGAAATATTGAAAAAATGCAAATTTTGATATTGCGTAACTCCATAACTCTTGATCATGGTTATGGCTGCTTGAACATCTTCGACTCATGACCAAAGCAGGAATATAGTCCTGCGAGGTTTTTTTTTTGGGTCGTAATTCTAGAATTGGTCTGCAACAAGCACTCGCTTTCTCCACTCCTCTCTGTCACCTGCCAGCCTCTTCATTTCTTGGTAGGTGTTACAGGGCACATCTCCGATAATCTGATCTCCGTCCGATTATCTGGTCTACGTTATTAATGTTTTCCAAATAGCCCTGTGTATAGAATAAGTGAGGAGACAGGAGGGACCCTTGTGGGACACCTACTCTCATTGGGCGTTTGGTAGAAGAAGAGTGGATGCCTTCGAGTTTTACTCTGAAGGAGCGGTCAGCGAGAATACTAGCTGAAGGCTGGTTGGAATATAAATTTATCGGATTTCTAGAGTTGGCCGTTATGCCAGACTATATCAAATGCTTTGCAAGCGTCGATTTACAGAACTGCGATGTATTTATGTTGAAACAATCGGTGATTTTTTCTATCACGCGGGGAAGTTAGCGGAGGGTGGTATGATTTGTGTCGGTGGTAATGATACCCTTATTTTTAAAGTGGAGTATTAAGCAATATTTTTTAATGTGTACCTTATGATATTTTTCCATATTTAATATACAGGGTGTACCAGAGCCAGCAGTAGAAACTTGGCCGGTAGATCTATGTCTAAAATTTTCAAGCAACCGTGATCTAACATCAATAGTCATGGGGATATGCAATATCAAAGTTTGCATTTTTTTCAATATTTCTGACTTTATTTTTGCAAACAGTTCAACCATCATCACAGTAACTTATGTCGATTGTGAAAAATTTACTCGCTTTAATACAAATCTAATTAAATGGTTTTTGTCATTTTCTTTAAGTTTTATTGAAGCAAATGAATTTTTCATAATTGATATAAGTTACTGTAAGGATAGTTCAACTTTTTGCAAGAAATAAGTCAGAAATATTGAAAAAAATTACAAACTTTGATATTGCACATCTCCATAACTATTTATATTAGGTCATGGTTGCTTGAAAATTTTAGACTCATAACATAGGCAGAAATCTACCGGTCAAGTTTCTGCTGCTAGCTCTGGTACATTCGTATACACAAGAATACGCCTGAAAATAAATCGTAAGCCCTGTTGTCACAGTATAAAGACTTTCGTACACGTTTTGACTTCTATAATTTATCTTAATTAATGACTATCCCTCTGTGGACAAAATCAAGTAATAGTGTTCTGAGAACATAAATACGTACGAAAATATTGTTAAAATTAAAATAAATTTCACTTTTTACATCACGTGCATTTGTATTGTTTTGTCTTTTGGAAAGCTATGAAGTTGTAAGATCCTTCCTAGAAGAAAATAATTTAGTTCTTCTTGTCCTTTTGAAAAATAATTTTAAAATTTAACGGTGTTCAGCGTTCGAAATATTAAAGGTTTGCATCCTATAGGGAAATATCACCATTATTAAATACCGATAAACAGGTTTTCACTTGAAAACCTCTAGATTTTTTTGTTATTTACTATGACTATGTACTTAAATATATTATCGTATTTTTAAGATACGTGGAAAAGCAGCCATTAACCCTACATTAGTCGTAGAATAAATTTTTACATTATTTATTTATTTATTATAATATTTAACTAATTACTAAAAATACATTAACATCCGATTATTAAATAATTAAGCAATAATGTCACACACTAGCAATCAGTATCCGGCATTACATGGAAATAAGGCTGGACATTCAGTACAAATGCATATTTCAGCGTTTTTTTTTTGAAAATGTGTTTTTTTCATGAACCTATGTCAGAATGTATAATATGCTTGATTACATTTATTAGAACCTTAACATAGAACCTTTGTTCTTATATAAAAGTAATAAACTAAATATTATTTAAAAAAAAGTAAATATAAGCATTAATCGACAGGCCGCGGTCAAAAAAATCATTGTCAGTGTCTTAAAAACATCAATAGTTACTGAATATTTAATAATTAATAAATCTACAACTAAAATTTGTTTGCCATGAAGCATTTGCAAAGAATGCATTTTCATCAAAATAATTAATATTTTTTTATCTCTACGTTAATTCCAAAAGAAATGATACGGACTATTTTGGTGATCTTCGAAGTCCATTATAAAAAAAATTATTCAGCTTTTTTTAAATTTCATATTTTTCCTACATTTAAAGAATATTGTAAAGTTATTGTAATAACGTCCATCTCTTTGCTGACGTAGAGCAAAGATCTGTAATCTGCGGATATCTATTTAGTTTTCTTTACTTGGGGCTGGTTATTTTCGCGCTTCCTCAAGTTCTATATTACTTTGTACTTTACCTACATTATGAGTTAAGTACCATAATTTTTTTTTAAATTATGGTACTTAAATGGAAATTAAAAATAATCTTCCATATTATAATTTTATTCCGGCATTCAAGGGTTATAAAGTTACCTTTAAAAAGCGATAATTATTTTAAAAGACTATATAAATGGACAAAATTCGGATTGATATTCAGTTGGATTTTGCCTGTCTTTGTAGTAAAAGTTAAAGTATATAGACAATTTAATTTTATTCATCACTTTTGTGTTTTGAAATACAGGAAATACAGGGTGTAACATAGCTATATAGTCCACATTACTTTACAAATAGTTTCCTGCCTAAATTATGAGTCGAAAACGTTCAAGCAAAAATTACTTTGTATTAATAGTTATGGAAACAATATTTATGAATAATTCTATGAAAATTAAAAATACATTTGCTAAAACAAAACTTTTATGTCTGAAGAGTTTAACTATGATTTTTGACTTATACTAAAACGAATGAATTACATTAATAACGTTGGAATATCATCAAGTAACTGATACCGAAAATTAAAAACAATTCATTCATTTGAATACAAGTCAAATAAAATAATATGTACCTTGCAAAAATATTATACACAAGGTTTTAACTATTTTATTTGACTAATATTGAAACGGATGAATTATAAAAATATTCGACAAAAGTTAATTCGTTTTAATATAAGTCAAACAGCATAATTAAAATCTTCCAGAAATTTGAAACACCGTGAAAACATTTAAATTTAAACAGGAAAATTATTATTATTTAAAATCTTTAAAGTTATACAGCAAATGAGTCAAGAAATATTGAAAAAAAATGCAAACTTTCAACTATTGATATTATTTATTGAACATTTTCGACTCATAATTGGACTTAGTTATACAGAAAGCATCAAACCCACAAAATGCTAAAAATGAAGTTTCTACGGGTTTGAACAGTTCAATACGACATCTTTATGTGCTGAAAACGTCCAAGCTCTAAGTGATTATAGTTTTGAGTAAAATTCGATACTTTTCTTACCCACATCACGGAAATTACCGTTAAATTAACTCCTAAACTCAAAAAAGTTGACCGTTTTCTTCGGCTTCATATTTACAAATTCTTGGAAAAAAATATTGGTTAAAAGCATCCATGTGGTATGGATACCTACATAAGGCAACTTTTTAATTCTGCTTTTATTATACGAGAATAATTTTGTAGAAAATATCTAAGGGGGTTGAACGTTTTGTACGCCTCAGATAATACTTTTTACTTCATGCTTTATCAAATTCATAGAATATAGAATCCACATAGAATAAATAAGTACTGTTTTTCTTACATTTAGACATTTTGTTGAAATAATCCAACCCGTAAAACGCGTCATATCTCCGTAAATAAAAGTTTTTTCTTACAATTATATTTATAAAACATCTCTACAATGAGCCCAATGCAAAAAAATGTGCAATAATGAATTAAATATCACAGTATTAATTTTTGGCAGGTTCAAATTTTTAGAAGTCATTTTCTCAGTTCCATGATTTTGGGTAGGATGCTTTCCGTATAAGTCCAGTTTAGGCAGGAATGTACCTATAAAGTGTGGTAGTCTAGCTCTATTATGCCCTGTATAATAATATTGATATCTTAATAATATTTATAAAACACTTCTCGATTGTGGAGATGTACCTGTTACGATAGGTTAAAAAATCTGGCAAGTCAAACAGCATGTTCCAGATATTTGGTCTCTGTGATACGCGAGATCGCTCTACTAGGCTTACAGTGGTTTTGGTTCATTTTATTATATTTTGTATAGAAGAAAAAATACCTTTCATACTATATTATTCACCTCGTTTAATATAAAAGTTTTATTTCAGGCTAATAGAATCACAAAATGCTGTATCTAAAGTCCGTCTTCCTCGTCTTCGCCCTTGCTCTTTGGGTGAATGGAGAGTGGAGATGGGAGGGAAAGGTGGCCGTGGTGACAGGAGCTAGCTCTGGTATCGGAGCTGCGATTGCCGTGACCCTGGCTGACAAAGGGGTAATCGTCGTGGGTCTGGCCAGGAGGGTTGAGAAGATTACGGTAATTTAATATTACACATACACTTCTTGACAATAATCTGAACATACATAGAACACAGAAATCAAATAAATTATTTATTTAAATAAATAATAATAACACCACTGAAAATAAATATAAGTCGTGTTTAACTAAGTACCTAAGTTTTATTTATTTATTTATAATATCTCACCACCAACTGTTTGCTTTCTTCGAAAATTATTTATTTACATATTGCTACCAAATAATTTATTATTAATTTATTAATAAATCGAAATAAGCTTCAGTATGAAGCGGCAATTTTGTCACGTAACACATCCTTGGGGGTTGTTTTTTGAAGTGGACATTGCTGCTTTTGCTTTTTACACTCCGAAAATATCGCTGTTTGCTATTAAAAGTGATTTAGAAACACGATTTTGGAAAGGATAGAGATATGTTTCCTATAAAATCTCGAATTTAGTACTAATTTAGTTATTAGTAATTAAAGGACTCATTTCTAACAAGACAAGTCCGCATTGCTACGCTGAGGGACTGAAAAACATCGCAGATGCAGACCAAAAAAAATTGGAATTCGCTGTCATAAGAGAAAATAAATCAATTAATGTTTAGTTTAATAAGCAAATTTATTAATCTTCAGGATTCACACAAACATTTGACACTTGTAAAATTCTCTTACAAATTGAGATAAATAAAAGGAATTACATAAAATTATGTAACACTACAGATAACTTATTTATACTTTTCCTAGAATTAATTAATTGAAAGAATATTCACGGTGATAACGATATATTAATTTTGAAATGATAAATTTCGGCTTAAGTCAAACGTCAGAAGAAAGTTTTAAGTCAAAAACAATAAGCATTCGGTGAGAGCGCGGCTTTATAGGTTATCCAGGTAATATTCAAAAGGTGCGGCATCCATATTTACTACTAAAAGAAAATTAAATCATTAAATGGTAAACAATTTGACGACGATATGACGGCCGGTATGTTATTTTGTTATTTTAAGACTCAATTTTTTTATGTTATAAGAAAATATTCAACTACGTGAATTCACTTAATAATATACATAATTTTCATGTTTTTCATATGAAACATTTTCCACTGTAATTGAGTTGATAAGATTTTCATTAATCGATAAAAATTGTTAAAATTCAGGGCGTGGTACAAAAAATGACAGAAAAATATATCAATACTTATTCACCCTTTTTCAATACCTCCGATTCATCAACTAGTTATAGGTCTATGTAATCCGTTATAAAAATATACCCCTGTAGAACACTAAACCCTTAGAATCTTAACTTTTTTTTTTTTTTTAAAATAGAGATGCGAACACGGAATTCGTGTCACATCAATATTCTTACTATTTTCAAATTAAGCTAAATGCTTGTGCTATGAAAATAGGACTAACTTGCTTGTCTAGAGTGAGATTCGAGCCTGCGACCTTTGGATCACGAGGCGAGAGTCCTAACCACAAGACCAACAAGCTACTCGAAGACCAACAAGCTACTCATTAAAGGCCTCATTTCTACTGCTCAGTTAAAACTAACTTTGTTCAACTATTCATTCTTTAACTTCACTTTTTCACTCCTCCCGGTCTTGAGCGTTTATTTGGTTTATTAAACTTATTGGAGACTTTGTCTACTCATTTATTTGTTTTATTAATCTTGTTGGAGACTTCGCCTATTCATTTATTTGGTTTAATAATCTTTTTGGAGACTTCGCCTACTTATTTATTTGGTTTAATAATCTTGTTGGAGACTTCGCCTACTCATTTATTTGGTTTACTAATCTTGTTGGAAACTTCGACTTAGGTTATACGTCCTGTATTGAAGGTAGATTCTTAAAAAATTACAGGCTCTTAAAACTAAGGGCACCATCTACGCCGTGAAGTGTGACCTGTTTAAGGAAGATGAGATCCTGAGGGCCTTCCGATGGGTTGAG
The DNA here is from genome assembly GCA_016648135.1 of Agrypnia vestita. Lineage (NCBI taxonomy): Eukaryota > Metazoa > Arthropoda > Insecta > Trichoptera > Phryganeidae > Agrypnia > Agrypnia vestita. The sequence continues at coordinate 14,456 of JADDOH010010019.1, read as the reverse complement.
GACACTTTAGGAGGCGTGGACATCATGGTCAACAATGCTGGGATTTCCAACCGAGCTACATTGATTTGTAAGTTTCACAGCCTGTGCTGCTTACATCACCGTCTAAAGTTTTAAAATACAACGGATTTTATTAATCAACTCGCTGTTGCCCGTCAAAAACGACGGAACATTGGTTGGAGTCTTTACTAAGCCCTAGTATATATTTATAGCATCTTTTTGGCGATCCGCGGAGAGGCAACGATAGCAACATTGCTTTCGTTGCCGCCTTCGGGTTTGCTGGCCCGGGGTTCAAGTCCCTTCTCCAGCCGTTTTGTTTGTTTTTTTTAAGCAGTGAATTCGAACGTACTTACGGACGTTGCACAAAATTACAGGGATAGACACACAAACAGACAGACGGACGGACAGACAGACAGCGAAATTATTATATTTAGAGGTGTTTATTACTGTTTTTTGGTGCAATATGAATATTCTATTTACACTAAACTAAATCTCGCATTATACACACATTGAGTGATTTTGTCACAAATTCAGAAATCCGGAAAAAAATTCTAATGTTTTTTTTAATTGTTCACTCATGTTCACTCCATAATAACTTACACATTTACATTTACATATCCTATAATATAATACAATCTATAATACGACATACAGGGTGTAACAGAGCCAGTCTACAATACTTTACAGGTTTACAGATTACTTATTTATTTTAATTCAACGATTTACATCTATTACAACAAAAAAAAAGATCTTATACATAACTAGAGAACAGTGTACAATAAATATATTATCAGCATGCATAAGGATATACAAATATACATATACATGAGATTTACAAAACAGTATCTTTTATGATAATTGTTGTATTATTGTTTTGTTTGCTAGGGTCTTTGATAATGCAAGAGTAAATACTTTAACTGCAGTAAAATGTATCTTAAATAAACGCAAAGAGGACAAACTTTAGTTCTGACCCAATCCCCCTTCATAAAAAAGGAATTTTTTTATTTCTTTACAATTTTATACTCTGTGACAGGATATTTAAAATAAACGAGCGAGCCTGACAGTAGTCGCACATGATGTGTAACATTTGACATCTCACAATTATAAATATCAATAGAGCAACAACAGAAATTAACATGAAAATTCAAAAATGCTAATACCTATAAATTTATTAAATAATAAATACAAGTAAATATAATGTATGTGCATTTATTTATTATTGAATGTTACCGCACTAGGTAGGTACCGTATATATCTATATACGCATTTTGTTTAAAAATGTGTTTGGTCATTTATATGTTTTTATTATTTTCATAGATGGCAGTAGCGTGCCACCATACATATTTTATGAAAACTTTGAATAAATATTTTTTATTTTATTATTACATAAAATTTCAGAATGTATATCATTAAGGGTAGTTATTCTTTACATTTATATAAAAAAAAGTAATTATTGGATAATTTCGAAGATATAAGCCAAAATATATCAAAGTTACAACATCTACACTCTTGACACTAGCCACGTAACATATATACAAAATTAGAAGGGCTGGCTGTTGGAAGTGTGCGTCTTCGCTACGATGGCACTTGCTGGACAATGATTTCAATAGATTGCAGGAAAGCAAGAGGACAGATGTTACATATTTTTCATCATTTTCATCAATAAACATATTTTTGATAAATATATCCCAAATTAAGGAAAGATAATTATAATATGTATATCAATATGAACATATGTTCATATGTATATATGTAATATATCATGCTAGATATAGAGATTGAGATACTCAGGAGAGAGAGAGATATATATAGAGATTATAAGATATATCAGATATAATTCTTTTGTATTTATATATAAAGATGTTCATTAAGGAGATACCCGTAACGACTCTAGTTCACACAGGGAATGTCTGCAATTTAAGCTTACTTTTTTCCTAGTATTAAAAGTATGTTGATCGTGGGGTATTTTTGGTGAGAAGTGTTAGTTTTTTTGCAGTGAAAGAATGCTTGTAAAAACTGGCCAGTATGGAAACGATATTTATGATAAGAGTTCAGTATATTTATACAATACAGTTATTTTGTATTGTATAAATACAAGATCAGCTAAGTTTAATTAGACTTGGCTGAGTAAGAAGTTGATTATAATTAATATGTTCAAATGGAATTCCTAATCTGTATATAATTCACGTACCTATCTAAAAAATTTAACTGTGAAAATGTTCAAGCAACCATGACCTGATATCAATATTTATGGAGTTCGTGATGATGATTATAGCTGTTGCTCCTATACTGTGATGAATAACTTGTCTAGTGGTTGAAACATTTTCCTAGTGATCCAGTGGTTCTAAACTCATTACAGACCTACAAGTTAGTTTTATTTTTCATAACGCAGGCGTTTAGCTTAGTTTAATGTAAAAATCTTGATGTGACATTAGGTATTCCGTGTAGGCATCTCTATGTAAAATAATTCTAATAGAATTAGAAGTAAATAAAATAAATATTTGAAGACACGCTTTTATACGCTTTCTTTGCATACAATTGTAATTTTTTAACATCACCCATGCAGTATTCAAATGTTAAATTATTGTTTTAATGTTTAAAACAAATATCGGACGGCATGTTCTTTAGCTGTTTCTGCCTTGTTTATGTTGCTTATGAGTGACGTGTTTATTAATTGTAATCGAATTGATGGTCAAATCATTTAGAAAATGATTTAATAATGTACGGTCACTCACTTTACGTAAATGTTGAAAGTTTCAGAGATGAAGCAAGTCGTGAAAAATAATTCACATGATTCCACCACAACAAACAGACAAATTAAATTAAATGCATGTAAAAAACAAACCCATAAAAACCAAGTTTTTATTATACTCCCTTTCTCATTTACTAGTGGAAACTGGTTTGGCGCTTAATTACACGTTGGGCTTCGGTCGGGCGACGCTACGAAAGGGAGTAGTAAAAAAATTCCAAAAATCCAAAATTATACTATAATCAGGTTTAGTGTCTACTAAACGCGTCGCATTCTTTTCATACAACTTACTCAGTTGTATTAAAAAACCGTTAAAAATTTAAAAATCCAAAATTATACTATAATTATTAATTTTTTTAACAAAAATTTGAAAGATCTTTTTGATCGTCGCCACGAGTCTGCTTGCAAAGTTTTAGCTCGATTGGATCACGGGAAAAGGGTTAAAAATTGATCCAAAGTTTTTGCGTCAATCAATCAATCAGACGCCACGAGTTGATATAAAGGGAGTAAAAATAGCAATAGAGATGAGTAAATAATTCAACCTGATTCGCTGGAAATTAAAAATGTTTAATTTTCAATGTTTGTATTTTATCACCAGCTGGGAATACCTCGGAATGGAAGGACATATATGACATCAATGTGCTCGCCTTGAGCATCTGCACCAGGGAGGCCCTCAAGACTATGAGGACCAGAGGCGACGACGGCCATATTATCAATTTGGACAGGTAAAAATAACAACGAAAAGAGAATCTGGTGTATTTTGAATGGTTTTTATAATAATACTAGCTGAACCCGGCAATGTTTTGATATTGCTAGATTTGAGTAAATATATAGATGCATAAATAAAAAAACGAGCGATTCTTACAGTAGTCGCATATGATGTATAACATTTGACATCTCACAATTAAATATATCGATAGGGCACAACAGAAATTAACATCAAAATATAAAAAAACTAATACCTATACATTTATAAATTAGTAAATACAAGTAAAGATAATGTATGTGCATTTATTTATTATTGAATTTTGCCGCATATAGGTACCGTATATATTTAAACATGCATTTTTTTACTATATACAATTTGAGAATGTAAATCATAAAGGGTAGTTATTTATAACATTAATGTAAAAAAAAATATTATATATTGGATAGTTTCGAAGATATAAACTAAAATATATCAAAGTTACAACATCCACACGCTTGACACCAGCCACGTTACGTATATACAAAATCAGAAGGGCTGGTGTTGGAAATATGTGTCTTCGCTGTGATGGTACTTGCTGGACATTTTTTTGTTTATAAACGATGATTTTTTACCATCGCGCGAGCTCTGCGCGCGCACATTGGTCAAATGGAATTGCGCGCGCTTCCCCGGTATTTCCTGTTACGCACTTCCGTCTTTTTTCACAAAATCACTGCCACAGATTGCAGGAAAGCAAGAGGAAAGATGTTACACATCAAAAATAAAACATTTAGGTCCCTAACTTTCAATATCTTAAACGCAGAATATTTCGAAAAAAAGCGCGCATATCGGTACAGTAGTTTTTTGTTGGATATATGTACATAGAACATTGCCTTGGATTGAAAACTGTCAGCGCTGGCTTATATGGCTGGATATACATAGAACATTGCCTTCGATTAAAAACTGTCAGCGCTGGCTTATATGGCTGGGTATACATACGAACATTGCCTTCGATTAAAAGCTGTCATCGCTGGCTTCTGCCGTTTAAGACAGTTCAAGTCTATGAGGAAATGCCTTCCCCCGGATGCAGCAAAGTCACTGATTACTCTGATTATTGCGTATGTCATCTTGCGGCTGGACTACTGTAACTCAACATGTGCAGGACAGCCTAGGACTTAGCTCGACAGACTTCAATCAGTGATGAAGGCTGCGACAAGACTTCTATTTAAGGCGTCAAAGTTCTCGCGGATATCCTCAATGCTGAAGCAGCTACATTGACTTCGCCTGCCGGAACGCATAAATTTCTAAATTATGATGGTGTATAAAAGTCTTCAAAGAAATGCAGCACAATATTTGATGGACCTCTGTATCCCGGACAATATCACTGGAAGGCATCTAGCACTGCGGTCAGCTAAACCGGAGGCACTCTGCAAGATTTCAGCATAGCTGGCCCAGCTATGTGAAACCAGCTGCCTCCAGTGTCGCGATCCATGGAAGACCAAGAATCTTTCAAGAAGAAGCTAAAAACTCACTTCTTCAAGATTTCACATTTGTAAAGCGCCTACAAACGTCATTTACGCAAAAACAGCGCGATATGAATGACCATAAACATAAACATAAATATTGAAAACAAATGCAAACTTCAAAGTCACTTATCTCTTCAACTATTTACATTTCACCCAAAGTGTAAAGAATATTTTATTTTCAAAATTAAATAAAAAAGACTCGATATAAATATTTTATTGGCAAATCAAATCATGTTTACAACTTGAACAAGCTGACTTTTATTAAGGAATGACTTCGGACCAATACTTAATTTGATATGAATATTCCAAATATATTATCACTCGTCATTATAGGGAGAAATGAATGAAAACCCCGAAAATTAATTAGCGATTTATTAATTAATTATTCAATGTACAAAGTCACCTAAAAATAATTAAACTTAATACTACTCTTTAATTTACACTATTTCACAATCACTCGTAAATGAACACTTTATTATCGCTGGGTAGTACTATTTAATATTCACTAGAGATTATATCGAATTCTCGCACGTAGTATTTATTGCATTCATTTTCAACGCCAATTAGGTACATCGCTCAATTATTTGGCTCGATATCCGTCGCTTCGCTATTTCACGACTGACCACGTTGTCTTGCGGCTCGCGGCTCTACTCGCGGCCGACTTCGCACTAAATCGAACTGTTTATCGTGACAACTCAAAGCGTTGCTGCCTAGTTCCGTATTTATACCCAAAGATTATTATTGATAATGGGCAGGCAGCTTAAACTGATAGGCCCATATCACTGTCTCTCATTTGAATATCCAGCCTATTCTTAAATTGGTTGACACTGGCTGCAGACACAACGCCCTCAGGCAAACTGTTCCACATATTGACCACTCTATTGCTTAATGCATGCTTTCTTGGGTTACACGAGAACCAGAACTTGTTCAACATCAGGTGATGTCCTCGAAGGCCCACATTAAACACTAATGCCGCTATAGCGTAATTGGATAACGCGTCTGCCCCGGAAAGGAGGAGATCCGTGGTTTGAATCCCGGTAGCAGTCAAATATTTTTTCGTGGATTTGATTTTTCTGTATGTTTTTCTAATTGATTAATTAATTTGGTTTTAACAAAAATGGTGGTTGTGATATTCTGATCTTCAACAACTCAAGTATTTGTTAATCACATTTGTATATGTATATATATATATGTTTATTATTTATTTATTTATTAAGGAATCTTAACAGTTTTTTAAACATATAATATAAAAGCATAGTGTTCATTTCATAGACCAATTAAAAAGATTCACAGATATTAAGAACAAAGTTATGAGGATTCAAATCAAATCATGAAAATCAAAGTTATGAAAAAGGATGAGGAGGTAGGAGTCAGGATAGGGGTGGAGGAAGAGAAGATTAGATATAGTGAGTGATTGGTCAAAGTCGATTTAGTGCATGTAATCTAAAACATTATTTTAAATTCAGTAAGACCAGTGTTGGAAAGGTCAATATCGATACAATTATTATTGAAAGCTTTACATGCGCGATATATAAATGTATTTTGTGTATGTGTTGCTCTATTTCTCGGAACATGGAAGAGCATATTTTGTCGGGTACATCTGCAGGGAACATGAAAAGAGATTAGAAGTCCAGTTGATTGGGACAGTCGTTATTATGGTTATTATCTATGTATGTACATGTTTGTTATCTATGTATGTACATGTTTCTTATCTACATATGTACGTACATGTTTCCAGTATTGGGGGACATTCGGTACCAAAGTATAAGGGCATCTCGGCCGCAGTGTATTCAGCCAGCAAATTCGCAGTCAACGCTTTGAGCGATGGCTTGTCCTTTGAACTCTCTGAATTGAAATCGAATATCAAAGTGACAGTAAGTACCTACACATATATTGCAAAACATTGTGTTAGTTAATTCTTCACTAAAATAAGAAACTAAATGCTGTCAACTTACTCCAGAACTCATTCACTACACGAGATATACATAAATATTATAGATGTCTCATAGAGACGAGGCTATTTTTTTATATTGGAAAGTAGGTATGGAAGTCTTTTATGGGTGTTCATGGGGCTTGCAACCTATCGTACGGCTGACTTGAGTGATCACTTTACACAATGTGACGTTCACCAATTTCACCCATGAATTGTGTACATTTCCAAATTAATGGACATATTACAAGGGATTCCATACGTAATCTCTTTTGCCATTTCGTTACAATATTTTGAACTCAAATAAAATGAAGAAGAAGATGCTAGCGACCAGTTAGACCGTACTACTATGGTAAGCATATTTTACAAGACTACAACGAAGAAAAAGATTTCTGTACGAAGAAAAAAGAGAAGAGGGAGAAGAGAAAAAATAAAAAAAGGGAGAAAAGAAAATTTAAAGAAGATCCTCAAAACATCAAAAAAATTATAACCCCGAAACACTATTTTAGTTTTCATGCAATAGAGTTATTTTTGGTACACTTAATCTCGTATATTTTGAAATAAAGACCAAATATTTTATTTACAAATTGAATTATACAGTTTGAAGAGTGGTGCTATTCAGACATTAATATTTTTCGGCAAGATGTTAAATATATCGTTAAAAAGACAAAAATTAAACGTTCTGTTTCCTATATTGCAGTATCCATAAAACCATTAAAATATCGATTATTTTAATTAAATTTTGCATGGGTACTAAGAAAATTTCACTGTCATTAATATAAAAATATTTTAAAAATTATACCTCATATTCAAGATTTCGAATTAATTAAATCAATGGAAAATTGGTGGAAAATTAATGCTCTTAAATATTAATTTTGTTATCACTAGTCAGATGTTTATCAATTCCACCTAGAGCTGTTGTTGCTAGTGAACAATTAATTGTTTAATAGAGCGGCCTTAAAGTATGATGAAAAAATAAGTAAATTGTAAAGAGAAAAGACTGCCTATATTTTGTTTTTAAAATACATTTTGCCACTATTAAAATTTGAATATTTTTTTTGTTCAATTATACGTTTGTATTATCTGTTATTAGGTAGCTGATTGTTATAAAAACTAAATTAGATTTATTCAAAAAAATTAAATTGGCTTTATACATTTTCAGTAGAAATATACTGCTGTTTATTTCTTTCACTTCTGCTTCCGTTAAAAATATATATAATCTATTAAAGGAAACACATTCTTATTGTGATGTTGCAATTTCAGAACAAAGTTCTGTGAATTATTAAATAATTTTTATTAATCAATTAGAAAAGACATACAGAAAAAAACTAATTAACGAAAAAATGGCGCGTTATCCAATTTCGCCACGGCACTCTGGTAAGTTAACGAAAAATTTTCGACATTATAGTCTCTTTTTAATTAATTAACACTTTTTTTCCATTTTTAAAGCAATCCACTTTTTATAATGATATTATCAAATTAATTTAATTATTAATGTTAACATTATAAAAAGTGGATTGCTTTAAAAATGGAATAAAAATGTCAATTAATTAAAAAGAGACTACATATAAGGTCGGAAAATTTTCGTTTACTTACCAGAGTGCCGTGGCGAAATTGGATAACGCGCCGTTCCCGGATAGAATGGAGGTCTGTGGTTTGAGTCCCGGTGGCATTTAAAATATTTTTTCGTTAATTTGATTTTTTCGTCTTTTCTAATTGATTAATACAAATTGTTTAATATATATAATCTGTTTCCGTTCCACTTCCGTTACATCATTTCTGTTACACCTCTCTTCAATAACATTGGTTATTTTCCCACATTATTTCGAAATATTATACACAGATGACAATAGAAAATTAATCTTTTTTTCAGAATATAAGCCCGGGGTTAACAAACACAGAATTAATATCGAAATGTAGGGTAAATGAAGACGGATCTTTGCCTTCCATCGAACCTATAGATATTGCAGAGGGGGTGGTGTACGCTCTGAGTACCAGACCAAATGTTCAGGTGAGAAAAATGCATCCTTATTGAACAATTTCCGTAAACAATATTTTTAATAATCTCCAAAATGAATGGAACAAAATTAGGTTTACTCTGCGAGGTAATTCTAGTTCCTTTTTACTACCTTTATATTAACTCGTGGCGTCTGCTTGCTTGCTTGCTTGCCGGCTTGCCGGGTGAAAAAACTTTGGATCGATTTTTAACCCTTTTTTCGTGATCCAATAGAGCTGAAACTTGGCAAGTAGACTCGTGGCAACGATCAAGAAGATCTATCAAATGTTCGTTAAAAAATAATAATAATTATAGTATAATTTTGGTTTTTTCAAATTGGAATCATTAGAAAAGTTTGATTACTAGCAACGGCGGCCCGATAACGTCACGGAATATTTTCTTAATTTAAATTACTCCGTCGGTATACATAATAAGACTTCACTACGAATTTCGAAAATCTTAATTGACTGACAAATGTTTTTAGAATTTAATCTTCATAGCATGAAGTGTCTTATCAAACCTCAAAACATCTGACATTTTAGAAATATATTAAATTACTGTAAGTTTAGTGTTATGTTATATGTTTTAGTTCGTCTTTAATTTTTATATTGTTATATTTTAAAAAGAAAGGGAGTATATTATTGTTATATTTTAAAAAGAAAGGGAGTATAATAATAACTTGTTTTTTATGGGTTAGTTTTTAGTACCTAAATAACCATAGATATTTCCACGTAACCGGTGTTTTCTATATGTGAAAGTAGTCAGTTTAATATTTCGCCTGTCGATGAGAGGTTCTCTCACTCTCGAAACTCGAGCAGCAAAATATATAGCAAAATATTGTCAAGTATCAGGGCCAGGGAGGAATGAATGAGGACACTGAAAATTATTAGTGACTTATTAATTGATGGTTAATTAACTATTCAATGTACAAGGTCACTTAAAACGAATAGAATTTAACGTTTTATTATTGCTGGGTAACACGTATTTCACATTCACTATTACATTCTATCTAATTTCGCTCGTGGTATTTATCACATTTATTTATTTCGCCAATCAGGTACTTCGCTCGACTATTTGCTTTATTTATCGCTTCGCAATTCAGGACTCGCGCGTACTACGCGGCCTAGATAAGCGTTATTTATATAAAAAAAACTGGATTATCGAACCTTCTAGATTATTCTAGTGTTTAGGAGAAGGTTTTCATTGCTTCTAGACTTTACAGGTGTTTCTCGAATGATGTAGATAGTTCTAGAGTGCAGTAGTGTAATCCAGAATGTAGTGGAAGGTTCTAAAGGATTCGATATTACTATCGTCATTGACATATTACGGGGGATTTTGTACGTCATCTCCTTTGCCATTGCCTTACAATATGATTTAATTCAAGTACGGTAAACATAGTTTTAATCCATCCATTTTGAAGAGAATCATGTTTAATCTAACAAAATGTAACAAACAAAAAATTGTATAATCTTATTTTATATTTTTATTGTTAAATTATTATTAACTACCTATATAATGCAAACAAGGATTTTTTGAAATAAATAAAATGTCTATTAATCTAAGTTAACACCGATTCTATCAATAATTTAAATTATGAGTAATTTCATGATTAATAAGCAGAAAGTAATTGGTTTTGCCGATCAGCTCGCTTTAATTTCAATCAAATCCACCTTAAGAGAAAGGAATCAAGTGATTCATGTCTTAGCTACATAATTGATTATCTAAGAAATTTTAACGAATTTTTTTCGCAAGGTTTTAATCGATTTATTTGACTTGAATTAAAGAATGGATTTATAATATTTGATGATGGTCCAGTGTTTTACAGTAAATATGTATTTTCGACTTATAATTTTATGCAGGATGTAATATATTGTGGACAAGCTCTATGAGATGGATGACAGTGGGGCCTGCTCGCACCCTGCCGCACTGTAATCAATCCTACAGTTCTATCTGTAGATTTACAGTTTTATACAAGTCGTCTAAGTTTTTATTTTAATCTCGCAAATCTGCAGCTTTTCTGTTCTACCTTAGAGCACACATTTTTACATTTTTATTATATGTATATTAGGTCCATACATATGAAATTGGCGTTTAGTATGGGAGGAACATAAAGCCGATTTTTTTTATTATAATATATTTATTTAATCAAAGTATGTACCATTGCTATCTATGCACTTTTGCCATCTCATAGGTAGTTCATCGATCCCTTTACTAAAAAAACCATTCGGATGGGAATCAATAAAATCTTTGAAGGCGGTTTGGACTGCCCTATCGGAGTTGAATTTTTTCCTTTAGAAGAAGTTATCCAAATTTCGAAAAAAATGGTAATCTGTTGGGGCAAGGTCCGGAGAGTACGGTGGATGTTTTAGACATTCCAATTGAAGCTCCTCTAATTTGGTAGCCGTCTGTTGTGCAGTGTGTGGTCTAGCGTTATCATGAAGCAGCAGTGGCCTAGAGCGATTAACCAGCCTCGGTTGTTTAGCAGCTAGCTTTTCCATCATGGTTTGCAGTTGCTGACAATAGACATCTGCCGTAATCGTCTGGCCAGATTTAAGAAAGCTGTAGTGAACGACATCAGGACTAGTCCACTAAACGCTCACAAGTAACTTTTTTGGAGTCAATTTTCGCTTGGGGCATGGTTTGGCTGGTTCGGCAGGGTTCAGCCATTGCGATGAGTGCTTCCGATTATCGTACAGGATCCACTTTTCATCACAGGTAATGATTCGATTTAAAATCCCTTCATTATTGTGCCCGTTGAGTAATGCAATGCAGCAGTCAACGCGCGTTTGTTGATTTTCTTCACTCAATTCGTGAGGTACCCACATTTCAAGCTTTTTCACTTTACCAATTTGCTTCAAGTGGATTAAAACAGTTTTATCACTAACACCGCAGCCTGCAGCTAACTCGGATGTGGTTTGCGATGGATCCGCTTCCACAATAGCCTTCAATTCTTCATTATCAACTTTGGTCTCCGGCCGTCCACGGGGCTTGTTCTGCAAGTCGAAATTTCCAGAACGAAAACGTTGGAACCAAAAACGCACTGTGTTTTCTTTTGCGACACCGTCGCCATACACATCATTAATCCTTCGAGCCGTTTCTACAGCACTGGTGCCACGGTGGAACTCGTACTCGTAAATAACGCGATATTTCAAGTTTTTCATTTTGTGAACTGAGTGACGCAAAGAAAAAAACAATTGAGGAAAAAACAAATGAATTATAATTTTCAAAACACAAATACATGAGTAAATAGCTGTATAAATTTGGATTTGGAATTCCTAACCAAAGAGAAGATATTTGAGATCAAATTTGCCAGTACGGCAAAACGTCAATTTCATATGCAAGGACCTAATATTTCATGAAAATAAAAATTAGCGTACCTATTTAACATAAATTAGTTGAAACCGTCTTTAGAAATTTTGAAACACGTGCACAATTTCAAGGTAGCAGATGCAAGAGAACTTCTATGTGCAATTTATCTTGTCAAAATCGATTATTTTCGCAAGATCGTAATCCTTTTTTGTTACTCTTTTATCGGAACAAACTGAAACTGTAGATGCATGCTTGTCTCTGACAAGATTAACACGCATATGATAAATATTGGTGAAAGTTTAACAATACTATGTGGTGTATAGTATTGTGAACATAGTAGTGTAGTGTTGGTCCTGATAACGGGTACGTCTCGAAACCGGTAGACCTTAAATCTGGTAGTGATTTTTACCAAGTTAACTAACATTCTGAAACTGTAGATTTTTAGGTCTTTTTTACGTTTACAGTTTTCTACAGTTTTTCTTACTGTCATGTACAGTTTTACCATACGACAGGGTTGGCAACAATACGAGCCTTATTTGCACGCAACCCCTGAGTCACGTCCTATATCTGAAGCATCGGCATATTTTAAAAACTAACCCATTTTTATGTGTTACTTTTTTATTTTTTACCAAGTTTTTATTTTACTCTCTTTCTTTGTAAATTAAGTTTACCATCATGCAATAATTGATTGACCGAAAATGAAACATGTCTAGACAAATATCTATGTCAAAAATCTCTAAAAATATCTCTTTATTATTTGATTTCTTCCCAAAAAACCAAAGTGTGCTCTCATCTATGAACCAATTGTCATAAATTTTCGAAATTCATAGTGAAGTACCTATTATACTTACCGACGGAGTAATTCAAATTTTAAATGACATTATCGGGCCGCCGGCGCCGTTGGTAGTAATCAAACTTTTGTAATGATTCCAATTTGAAAAAAACATTAAAATTTCTAAAAATCCAAAATAATACTAAAATTATTAATTTTTTTTAACAAAAATTTGATAGATCTTTTTGATCATCGCCACGAGTCTGCTTGCAATGTTTCAGCTCGATTGGATCACGGGAAAAGGGTTAAAAATCGATCCAAAGTTTTTTCTCAAGAAAACAAGCAAGCAGACGCCACGAGTTAAAAGAAAGGAAGTAAAAAATACCATAAGCTCTGTCACACTCTTGACATAAAGATTATTGATTTTCTGTTTTAGGTCAAAGAATTGACTATTCAGCCAGTGGGATCTAGTTTTTGCGGTGTAATAAAAAATAAAAAATGAAGAAGTAATCATTACAAAACGAGATAGCAGATGTTTAATACATTTTATCTTTTGGTGTAGGTCAAAAATAAATATATTTCGTCCAATAAACTAGTTTCTTAATTTTAAGAATTCCTTGCCCCTCCCTGCCTTTCCTTCGACGATCAAACAGCAACCCATACGTCATTGTGAAACACCAGACCAATACAACACAGGCGCTTGAGAAGGTCGCATTTAAGGTGGCGTGACAGCGTCTCATTCTGTACCACTTTGAGAAAGGGTGGAAAGCTGCCGAGTCATTTCGCAATCACAATGATATTTTCGGCGATGTGAGAGTGACGTGATTCTTATGACCAAGCCCTTCCGGCAGCTGTTAAAGAGGACAAGGATACTAATACACTGGACACTCTTATTTATTTTAAAACTAGCTGTAATCCGTCAAAAGTGACGGTACCTTTACATATCGTATTTATTTATTTATTTATTGAAAAAAGTTTTTATAAAAGAAGTTACGGATATTACAGGATGTCACGGACCGACAGAGAGACGGTCGATGAAGTAATTATTATTGGGATTTATTCACTTCTGTATACATAATTTAGTGCGGTTGGTTGAAAAGAGTAAACGAAAATCCTTAATAGCACGCAACCACTTGATGATGATATTATGTTGTGAAATCTGAATCATTTTAAAAATCAGCAAAAGAGGCACGGATTAAAATAAAATATTTATATTATATTATTTACTTACAGCAGGGCGGTGTTGTTATTGAATTAAATCTAAAATAAAAAAATGAATTATTTACTGTTTTTTTTTAAATCTTAATAATAAACTGCCGCTATGAGGTGTTATTCCGAAACGAAACGTAAAAATTACGAAAAATTCTCCGAAACGAAGGATATCGTACTTTATTTCATTATTATATGAAGACCCCATGGCAAGAAGTTGTTAACTAATATTTTTGTCAAAAATGAGTTAATAAGCTTTCTAAACTAAATATTGTACGCTCTT
>JADDOH010010018.1:0-51069 GCA_016648135.1 Agrypnia vestita | reverse complement strand
TTTTCCACCTTGGACCCTCCGCAGATCCGTAGTGTACCTGCGGCCGTGTGGCCCAGACGTCGGAACATATCCTCTGGGTATGCAAGATAATGAACGACGCGAGAGAGGAATTGATTGAGGGTATAACTTGGCATTGTACTTGCATTCCTTACCGTCCCTCTAACGAGGACCTGGTAAGGAATGCAAGGAACTTCGGATGCTTCCGTGAGTTTGTTAAAATGTGGGTGTCCCGGTGGGAAATCCTGCGGGGACCTGAGTAAAGAGCTTGCTCTTGTAGAGCTGATCGATACCAAGTCTGATGTTACTGGGTTGAGTTATTTTTAATCTCTGGTGTATTGCTCTTGAATCGGATGTATATCTGCCGGTCCTGACTTCTCTTGACGGGTATCACGTTTTTGTTTTGTCTTTCTTTTTCCCCTTGATGGGAGCGGATTGTTTTTCGTTATTTTTTTTGTCCTGTCTTCGACTTCTGTCTGTCTTGAAGCCTTCCACTGCCGCCGCCGTGGGATTTCGTCTTTTATTTTATAGAATTAATTTTAAGTATTATTATTATTACTTCTTTTTATCATTATATGTACTTACTCTATTGTATTTATTTGATTTTGTTATTTACACTTCTATTATTTTGTTATTTTGGGTTCCTTTTACTTTTTATGTTATTTTTCTTGTATTATAATTATGTATTTTGATTTTTTTTTAATAAAAACATATCTTGAGGCGAGGACAGTGAATGGTTTTGTTCGAGCGGCCGTGCCACTTCGCAACAAAAAAAATGTCAACCTGGAGACGATTGAGTAGGGCCGATATAGAAGCTTTTGCTCTTAGAACGGTCCTGGGTAAGCGGTGGGTACCATTCACTGGTTGTTTCATATTCTTCATTAATAAAAGATTTTGAAATTTTTTAAATTGCGGAGGTACGCGCTGCCCGTTACGTTACATCTGGTAGAAAATAAAAAGTTAAAAATTATAATCATTATAAGTAAACAACTTACAAAATAACAAAACAACGTACAAAAAAAATTAAAAGTTAAAAATTATATAATCATTACAAGTAAACAAAGCATACTGTGAAAAGAAAAATCTCGTACGCTTCATAGTAGATAAGGTTATTAGTAAGATGTTGTAAAATGTAATTTTCACAAAATCCGCGCAATAGTTTTAAAGATATCTCCACCAGTCTGAAAAAGTAAAAGCAAAAAAATAATCTTACTCGTTTAAAAATTCACCTACCACGCCAGCTTCAAACTGCTATAGCTCAGCTAATTTTCCAATGAGCGACGACACGAACTATTATTACAACCTCAAGCTACACGATTTTTTGAAAATATCAAGGTGCTGAAGCCTGAAGATGAAGCCAAGACTGTCCTTTGCGCCTAGACTTCTCGGCTCTCCAGACGGCTCAGACCCGGAGCTGGCGTTCCTCTCCCGTCTCCCGCGCACAGCCGCTTCCCTCCCCTCCAGCGGGACAATGCCGAGAGGCTTCCGGGAAGCCAGCCCCGGTGGATTACCAGCGCCCTCGGGGGCCATTATCTCCCCTCTCCTCTCCTCATCCCTCTACCCGCCGGCCTTTATTGCAGCTTCTCACCCTGC
This sequence comes from Agrypnia vestita, assembly GCA_016648135.1. Taxonomy (NCBI): domain Eukaryota; kingdom Metazoa; phylum Arthropoda; class Insecta; order Trichoptera; family Phryganeidae; genus Agrypnia; species Agrypnia vestita. Next base: position 49,479 of record JADDOH010010018.1, on the reverse strand, counting down.
ACCATATTCCGCACGCGCGTCAATTTCTCTTATTTTTAAAAGTAATTCAACCCTAGAAAACTTTTCATATTGTTTCCATGCGGTGGCTTTTAGTACACTGTTTGGATCGTCATAGAACTTTCGCGAACCTTCTAGAACATTCTCCTTCCAGAACGTTCAAGAAATTTATCGAATATACAGCAACCTTCTAGACACATTCTGCCACTCAGTTTAGGAATTTTCTAGAACCTTCTCCTTCCAGAACTTTCTAGAACAGGTTTTTCCGGAACCTTCTAGACTCACCGACATAATCGGCGCGCCTATTTTGAAACAATCTGAAGCATTTGCGGCCTTCCCGTAACAAAATAATGTGCTAGAAAGCACATTTTCGTCACCCACTCCCACCCACGCACAGCCACCCCCACCAAACTCGCATATTTTCGATGTGACACCGAGGGCTATCCACCACCATAACCACCGGTGGGTGGTTGTGGCTGGTTGTGGACAAAACTTGTCGGGTAGGGAAACACTGGTTTCTTTTTGGTTACACATTATGTTACATATAAGTACATCGTGTTTCAAAAATGACGGTATTTACCAGCGTGACACAGCCGACCCTTCCGACGTCCTGTCGATGACTAAGACGGCAACAAATATTGAGGGCTAGTTACTGTTCGTCGAAACGATTTTGTGAGTAACGAAGTTAAGTAATTGTAGTACTACAAAATTGTAATGACCTGCAAGAAGTGCTTCTTGAAAAGTGTACTACTAGAAAATTTTCAAAACCTTGGGGGGGGGGGGGGGGGGTTGTTTCAGTTTCCTAAGATTACTTCATCCGTTCCGGTTACTATAATCCAAGTTGATACGATTTATAAATACAGAGAAACGGCAGGTGGAAAAGATAAGCGGAGGACAGGAACTGTCGAGTGATGACGACCAATAACGATGACGAATCCATACATTAAGAATTAATGCTTCTAAATGTCGTTTTGACCCTCCGCCCCAGCCTATAATTCAGCAGACAATAAAGAAGAAACGTGATCGCAATCGCGCCGAAAAATCGTCGTAAAAAGTCGAATAGCGCGGGGAGCGAGGGCATTAAGTGAAATCCAATTCCGCGAGGAGGGAACGGCACGACGTCGAAAGTGCTTTTGGAATTTTACGCTATTTGATTAGATATTTAAAAGCTTGTAAGCTGGTTCCGCGCCGAGTCGCCTCCCCTCGGAAATTCGGCCCAGGGTGGCCAATCCCGAGGGCCCCTCGCAGCTATCTATGCGCGTGTGTGTGCACACTAGTGCCATGTCGAGGGTGCTGTTGACAGCGAAACACGGTTAGCGCATAATCAAACTTCATTATAATTAATTGCGATGTCGAATCGAAATGACGGCGTAAAAATTATTATTATGATATAAAATCGAAGATGTAATTTTTATACGAGGGGATCTCTGAAATCCAGTCAATGGAGAAGTTTCCTTTTTTTTTCAATGAGGGGAAATTAAAATTTGAGTAACTAAGAACGAAATTCTGAAAGAAAATTTGCGATATTTTTTTTCTGAATATTATTTAAAATTCTTTCTTTCATTAAAACATTATTTATTTATATTTATCATAAAAAGTGTATTGTCTAAAATCTTATTAACTTGTATTTAGTGATTTGCGTTAGTCTGAATATTATTCTCAATTTATTTTGTCATTTATTATTGTTTATTATTAATTAACTGTAACTATATCATATTCAAATGTTCAAAAATATTCGTACTGTAGGGTCATTAATGACCTGTTGACGGTCTGTTTATTAAAAAATAAAATTAAGATATATCAAAAAGTAACAAACACAATAATTTATACACGTTTTATTCCACTTATTTGAGTTATATAAGCCTAAGCGCTTTCGATGGGCACAATTATCTTCAGAGGCGATATTAGAACTAATTGCAAATCAATATGGCCGCTTAATTTATATTATATTCGCTTAATTTATTAAAACTAACAAAGTTATATAATTTTAAAATTGCGTTTTGCATAAATAATTTCGTTTGTCGATTGAGTCGCGTGACGTCATTTCTCGTTTACATCTTTTCATTTAATAAAGACGATCGAATTAGTATACGTAAGCCGCGGTACGTCGCAATTTTATAGCTGTTTTTTTTTTTTTTAAATTTTAATTAAATTAGTTTTAGTACACTTGTCCCGGAAAAGGGAGCTTAAGTGTTTAAGTTTTTATCTATGTATAAAAGTTAAATCATAAATATTAAAAATGATCTCAGGTTTTCACGGCCGTTCAGAATCTTCTGTGTATGTATGTGAATCCTCTCTGACCGACGTTTCGGATCCCATTGCAGGGTCCATCATCACATAAACGACGGTCAGAGAGGTCGCTTATACACGGCAGAGTATCCCAGAAAACTATATACAGAAGATCATAAAAAATTGCTCGAGAACAGAGACAACGATATCGGTTAAAAGGACAAAACCTGACACTGCAAATTCCTCAATCGCGCACGGAGCCAAGAACACGTGTGTACTTTTGTATAAGGCATTATAGACGTACCACTATAACTTGGCGTGCGAGGGAGGGCGTCCCTGTCGCGTAACAGAGGTTGTCAGGGTGTAAATTTATTACACAATACATAATGTATAGAATGTCCAGTGACTGGTGTTGTATTAAATACAGAAATTTGGTCGGGCAGCACTAAAGAAACAAACCAGTAATGGCGGCCGTTCTATCTGTCAAACTGTCAGACGGTAATATCGGTCCATTATTCGCTTTTTCAGCTTCGCAAAACTTTAATTCTTTAACATTGGCAATTATTCTTGCACCACCCCGGACTGTTTTGGACATAATAATTCAGTGTATATTGGTAATCAAGATGACACAGCTCGCGCTCAAAGGGGCTACCGCCGGGTGCGGGCGGGGCGGGTTTTAGTTCCAAAGTCGCCGCACGCCAATTTACTTCGGGCAGGCAATACGTCGCAATTTTTTTGCTGTGTTTTTATTTTATTTTAATTAAATAGTTTTAGTACATTCCTTGTCCCGAAGAAGGGAGCGTAAGTTTTTATTTATGTATAAAAGTGAAATCATTAATATTGCTCGAGAACAGGGAAAACGATGTCGGTTAAGAGGACAAAACCTGACACTACCATTTCCTCGATCGCGCACGGAGCCAGGAACACGCGTGTATACGGCATTAGGCACCACTTCTCGGCACCCCAGCGCCACATCCAGCAGTCCGCTTTGAATAATACATCGAGACGGCGAGGGGCGCCCCTCCCCTCCTCCCCTCCGCCCCGCGGGGCCCTCCGCTAGACGGCGCCCAGACGCCCCGCCACACACACACACACACGCGCGCACTCCACCGCACAAAGGAGACGACCAAGTCACTTTTGGTCTAAAAAGCAGGAAGAAATACACGTAATCTAGAATGAACTGGAAGGGTCTAGAATAAACAGTGAAAATGCCGACTGAATTCGCGAAACGTCTGGAAAACCGGACCTGCGTACAGGGTTATTTGGAAAACGTTAACAACTACAGGACCGTATTCCCGCTTTAATTATGAGTCGAAAATGTTCAAGCAACCATGAACTAATATATAATTTAACTAATAATAATAATAATTTCTGGCTTATATTTTGTAACATCATTACAGTAATATATCGAATATGAAAAAAATATTCCCTTTAATACAATTTCAATTGCAATTTCTGCAAGTTATCATTTTATTTAACCTGTATTAAAAAAATAATGAATTTTTCGTAATCGATGCAAGTTACTATGATGATAGTCCAACGCAAAAAATGCAAACTTTGACATTGCATAACTCCATAACAATTGAAATTAGGTCATGGCTGCTTGAAAATTTTCGACTCATAATCAAGGGAGGAATATAGTCCTGCGAGGTTATTAACGTTTACCAAATGACCCTGCGATTCCACAGAAAGCGGGCGGCTAGTGCGAGTTATAAACGGCCAGCGGAATAAATAAAGAGAGTACCTACCGGGCGTTCGACAGCGATCAGTGTGATAAGGGACAGAGTAACAAGGTGTTCACGGGCGTGACAATATTCTTGAAGACGAGTATGAAGTGTTCCACAGACGAGTGATGGGTACGAAATTAGCGTAAGCATCAGTATCATTAGCGTAAATATCAGGATAACAACACATCAGCCATGATGATGGACCCTGCAATGGATCCGAAGTCCGAAGTCGGCCAGAAACACAGCAGACTATCCCAGAAAACTCAAACCCAAAGATGTACGAATGTGGTTGTGACAGAAGAGTGTTGGCACTGTCCACGTTAGTTGATCGTCAGTGAAAGTCGCTGATTAGTGCGTACGTCATCTCGCGGCTGGACTATTGTAACTCAATATATGCAGGACAGCCTAGGACTCAGCTCGACAGACTTCAGTCAGTGATGAATGCTGAATAATTAAAGCATCAAATTTCTCACAGATATCCTTAATGCTGAAGCAGCTACATTAGCTTCGCCTGCCGGAGCGGATAAATTTCCAACTGATGGTGTACAAAAGTCTTCAAAGAAAAGCGGCACAATATTTGATCGACCTCTGTAACCCAGACAATATTACTAGAAGACGGCTCACACTGCGGTCAGCTGAATCGGAGGCACTCTGCAGGCTGGTAGTACCGAGGAGACCTGGAGCCACCAAGTTTGCGGAACGTGAACAGCTTTGCGGGCCCAGCTATGTGGAATCAGCTGCCTCCAGTGCTGCGATCTGTGGAGAACCAGGAACTCTTCAAGAAGAGTCTAAAAACTCATTTTTTCGGGATTTCGCACCTGTAAAGCGTCCTTGAAGCGTCTCTTACGCAAAAATGGCGCTATATAAATGAACATAAACATAACATACTACAGCTTTGACGAAGGATAAAAAGATACTCAGTGCAGGATACATTGTATTATCACCCGACAGTCGTGAAACGCGGGGAAGGGGGAGCGTTAATCATTCTCAATCAGTCACAAAGATAAGAATATTATTTGGATCAGTAACCATCGATCCTACTTCTATTTCTTTTCAATCCCCCCACACTTGGAGAGGCACTGAAAGTCGGATGAAAATTATTCGTATTGTGACGAGAGTCAAAAACAATGGTAACTGCACATTATTCTAAATTCATGTGGACTGTCCCTCGAACAGTCCACATGAATCTAGAATCGACTGGACTATTCGCGAAGAAACCATAATCACAAGAAATATGGAGAGACTGCTCGAAAATTCTTGATACACCGCGAACTAACATTTATGCATAAAAGCGGTGACAAGCGCGCGCGTGGGCAAACCGAGCGGAATGACCTGGCGATAGACAAAAGTGCAGCGAATTTTCTAGTGATAATTAGTGCGAATTAAGTAATTAAAATTAAAGAAGGTGCTCCGATTAAATTCGTGTCCAGTGAATTAATTAAATTTATAGAATTTTAATGTTGCCACGATCCGGTGACATAATTGTAAACGTGGTTCTTGGAACGTGATTCACGACACAACCGACTTATGTATACTGAACTAAAAGTTTTTTACGGCGGTTCAGGATTCCTTTCATCGGTTCATTGGGTTATTGACCCCGGATAGCTGGACGAACAAATGATCCATTATATTTCCGACGTAACAATATAGACATTTTAGAATAAAGCATCCAGAACCATATTTAACTGACTAAAAATTACTGAATATATAAAAACCGGTCTAAAACGGAATTTAAAAAAATTTAGGCATAGAAATAATTTTGAAATAAAATCCATTTCACATTCACAGTGTTATATTAATAACTAGATGTTTATACCCGGCGTTGCACGGGTTAAGGGTTAAGTTTAAAATAAATTTAAGGGGCTAAACGAAGGTTTGATTCGAACGGTATAGATTTGCATCGAAAATATATCAGGGGGAGGGTAAAAGGTAAAAGGGGAGGGAGGAAACGTCACCATTGTTACCCGACGGGTCTTAAAGAATAAGTTTACAAATTTTGAGTCCGATCGGTCAAACGGTACAGATTTGCATCGAAAATATGTCAGGGGAGGGGAAGGCTTAAAAGAATAGGGGGTAAATGTCGCATATATTACCCGCCGTGTCCTTAAGAATAAGTTTCCAAATTTTGAGTCCGATCGGCCAAACGGAACAGATTTGCATCGACAATATATCAGGGGGAGGGGAAGGGGTATGAATTCTCACAACATATGATTCTCGGGTAACAAAGCCAACATTTCCCCTCTGAATAGAGGGGAAATGTTGACCTATGTTACCCGCCGAGTCCTTAAGAATAAGTTTCCAAATTTTGAGTCCGATCGGTCAAACGGAACAGATTTGCATCGAAAATATGTCAGGGAGGGGAAGGGGTAAAAGAATAGAGAGGAAATGTCACCTATGTTATCCGCCGGGTCCTAAAGCATAAGTATGCAAGGTTTGAAACGGATGAACGGTATAGATTTGTATAGAGAACAGACAGACAGACAGACGACAGACATTGAGTTTTATAGGTATAGATGTAAGCTGTAATTATATGTAATTATACAGAGTTATTGGTCAAACATTAATAACCTCGCAGGACTATATTCCTGCCTTAATTGTGAGTCGAACGTGTTCAAGCTATCATGACCTAATATCAATAGTTATGGAGATATGCGACATCAAAGTTTGCATTTTTTTTTTCAATATTTCTTACTTATTTCTTGTAAAACGTTGACTATCATTACAGTAACTTATAACGATTACGAAAAATTCATTAGTTTCAATACAATTCAAATAATATGATAAATACCCTGAAAAAATTTCATTTGGAATGTTTTCCAATTAGAATTTTATTATTTTATTTGACTTGCATTAAAGGGAATGAATTTTTCATATTCGATATAAGTTACTGTAATGATAGTCCAACGTTTTACAAGAAATAAGTAAGAAATATTGAAAAAAAAATGCAAACTTTGATATCGCATATCTCCATAACTATTGATATTAGGTCATGATAGCTTGAACATGTTCGACTCACAATCAAGGCAGGAATATAGTCCTGCGAGGTTATTAATGTTTTACAAATAACACCGTATATCTGGGTTGTGCAGCAGACGCTGGTCACAGCCTCCCTGACCGGAGGGCAGGTGCACACCACGCCGGGCGGTGACGTCACTCGTCACGCCCGCCCGGGGCACAGCCTGATTTAGGGGACGGCCGGTGCGCCAGTGTGCGTGCGAATATTTGTGTGCGTCATCATTCGGCACGTGGGTGCTGCACCGCGACGAGATGCCAAAAAAAAGTACGCAAAAATCAGGGTGACCTGCGTCTGAAACATTCGAGAAACACCTAAAAGGCACGAGAATCTACTAGAAGCCACTACAATACTCCAAAAAGTGCGAGAGTATCGGCTTTCAGGTATAAATGCAGAGCCGGCCGCGGCGCGGGTGCTGTTGATGTCGCGTCCACAGTTGAAGTGCGAAGGTGCGCAGGACGACGCCCAGTGTGGCTAGTCGTGAGGGAAACAAAGTGATAAATAAGTGAATAATCGAGCGAAGTTCTTACCTAAGTAGAGAAATAAACCGGAGCGATTGATACGTGAGAATCGAATGGAATGTTCTGGTGAATGTTACTAAAGTGTTTATATCATGCGAAATAGTGTAATTTAAAGTTAAATAGCGTTAACTGACTTTTTACATTGAATAGTTAATTAATCAGTAATTAATAAATGGTTACTAAATTTCATGCTTTTTCATTCATCCCTCCCGCAGCCACGACACGTGACAGTATTTAATGTGTGTTTTAGATTTTTTTATCTGTTGACGGAGAACTGTCATTGATCGAAATTCTAGTTTGTGTTGTACAACTTGATTTGGAACATAGGTGGACACTTTCTGTCCAGGTGTATCGACATCAAAGCGGGCAATAGTTGCGTATTATGCATCCTTTATCGAGTATCCTATATGTATTCGGAGATTTTCGTTTAATACATAATCGTATTGATTTATCACAATTCCGCGACTAATTATTAATAAATCAGTCATTATTATTTCCAAATCCTTTGTTACGCATAATACCACACCACGAAACGCCAAACACTATTCCGCGACATCAATTATTTTCCTATTTACTCGCTCAACGTCATCATTAAGCCATGTATTCACTAGGGGACAAATCGCGAAACATTCCGCTCGGCATGTCGCATCAACATCTACGCTCATGTTTCGGGGACAATGACGCGGTCATTTGACGTGTACACACCGGGACTCGCATATCTTGTCGCGGAAATGTCACCCGATGAGGTTATGATGACAGCTGCGGTATCTCATTTGGCGAAAACGGGGTTCCGCGTGATTCAAAATGTTTTTTTGGGTCGCAATTTCAAATTAACGAAGTTTTACTGTAGTAAATTGAATATTATTAAAAACAAGGTCCTATTTGCAAATAATTATTGTTTTCCACACGTCGCGGAAATGTCGCCCTATGAGGTTATGATGACATCTGCGTAATGAGTTTATCGAAACGTAAGAGGAGAAAAAAGAGGAGAATGCGAAATTATTTACTGCAAAGAGAAAGAAGGACGGATATTCTATGCGATCTTCGATCGATACAGCTCGATGAGTTCAAGAACAATTTCGTTTCCCCACACTGTCATCTTGACAGATACAGCGCATGCGTATTCACTTGTAAACATACCACGTGGTACTGACGCTCCGCGTAATGTTGCAGTGAGCTCGCTCGGGTACCGTGCGCATGGCAACGTTGCCACGGCACGTAGAAATGCCGCGCTATGTTGTGCGCGATATCGCGGAACAGTGCACTACGTTGCAACGTCACGAGACTCTATGCCGCGCGTGCTGTTGAGGGACAATTTGTCCCCTAGTGAATACATGGCTTAATGTTTGGGATTTATTTTTTGTCGACTCCCCCTAATAGAAAAGCTCGCATTGTTACAATCGCACGCAAACTGTTTTGTCAAACCTTCCGAACGGGTATCGATCCGCCATTGACAAAGGCCGTAGCTGCGGCTAGTTGTACCAACCAACAAACAAAACAAATTACAGTTAAATTTAACACACGCTGAATCAGGTGTATAAATAAGTTTGTAAAAATTGCTTAAAATATATTTCAACATGCATATCGGTGGCGGTAATAAAAATGCAACTCACATACGCTGTGCAAGTTAAACATGTAGACAACTTCCACGTATTTGATAGATGGTAGTCTATCATGGGTGGAATAAGTGAACGTTACATTGTGTAAAGTGAGCACTTAAGCCAGCCGTACGATAGGTCATAAGCCCTATGAACGACCAAAAAGACTTACATACGTACTTTTCCATATAAAATAGTTTCAGAATGAATTACAACACTATACAACCCAACCATAGTACTGTAAAACTATCACCACTATTGTTCACATGCGTGTTAGTCTTGTCAGAGAAATTGAACTACTGAACAACTCAGGGATCTAACGAGAGAGAGTGAGATCCCTGTTAGATCTCGTTAGATCCCTGAGTTGTTCAGTAGTTCAATTTCTCTAACAAGACTAACACGCATGTGAACAATAGTGGTGATGGTTTTATAATACTATGGTTGGGGTGTAGTGTTGTGAATGTAGTAGTGTAGTGTTGGTTCTGACGAAGAGACGGGTACGTCTCGAAACCGGTAGACCGTAAATCTGGTAGTGGTTTTTAATAACATTCGGTTATTATGTCTAACCACAAAGTTAACGCTTTAAATATTAATAATATTAAAAAAGTTTCGTCTAATTTTCTTTATTTTGTAATTGCAGACAACGAATGCTTAGAACAAGTGAATGAGCTTGTGTATTTGGGAAATATGTTTAGTAGAGATGGCAAAGCTGAGAACGATATCGAAAGGAGGGTGACTGCGGGTAACAATGTAAATGGTGCTCTGAATGCAATTATGACCATCAAGAACCTGTCAAAGGAAGCAAGACTAGCGGTACCGAAAATTTGATATATGTGGCAGTCTATCATGGGTGGAATTGTGAACGTCGCGTTGTGTAAAGTGATCGCAAGCCAGCCGTACGATAGATCGTAAGCCCTTTGAACACCTAAAATGACTTCCATACCTACTTTCCCAAATAAAAATATAGCTTCGTCTCTATGAGACATCTATAATATATCTTGTGTAATGTAACTCGTTTGTAATATTGTTATGTTATTCAAAATATATCAATAAAAAAATCGAAATTTTCCATTGTAATTTTGTAAAAGGCTATTTTAAATTATATACATAAATAAAAAAAATGATAACACTTTTTACTTTCACTATTTGTTATTTATAACAATTACAACATTTTAGATTCTGAACACCATCTTCTATAATATTACTAATACTACATTTAAGACTAAAAGACGACGTGAGGAGTTGGGGGAGATTGGAGTCGGGTGGGTATAGGGGCGTGGTCACTAAGCTTACTAAGGTATTAGTCTATTAGTAACATTAACTGAAGATAGCACTGAAAACATTATAGTTGTTATTATAAATAACAAACAGTGAAAGTAAACAGTTCTATCATTTTTAATTTAATATAATAAAAAATAAAAATTCGAAGGCTTGACACTCATTCCAGAAGACTAACGAGTTAGACTATTTTAATAGGTTATAACTTTGAAAATAGTAGTAATATTGATGTGACGCGTTTTCCATGGACGCATTTCTAAATTTTTCAATAAATAAAAAAAGTATTGGAAAGTTAAGTAGAATGTACTCATCGGTTGTAGAAAGCAACAGACGAAGATGAAAATTGATTTTTCTTATCCTTGTTGCGAATAATTTAAAAATACAATGCATCAAGTCAGAAAAACAAAAGTAGTAATTAATTCGCACATAAACCTACACAACGACCGTATCCATTAATAAATTTACAGTTTCCAATTAGTTTACTAATTATGCAGAACATTAACGACTACACATATACAATGTTACGATAGTAACATGGTCATCGTAAATGTTTGCCATAAGCGTAATAATTTACAATTTCCCAACCCGCTAAATGTCCCGCGGTAGATACAAACCGTGATGGTTATTACTGTACAAATTATAATTAAATATTACGATAATAGCGTGAATAAATTTAAATACAAAATAAAATGACCAATAAAAATACGCATTCACATAGGAAACAGCTAGAATGATACGTTGTTATAGTCTAGGATAAATTGTTTCGACTTTGACACCACATAGATAGCTTCTATGTGCTCTTCTATTCAAATTATTGGTATTGCAAATCAAAGCTATTGATTCTCTCTCTCTATCTGATATAAATTTGCATGTTAAACCCCGTATAAGAAACCCGGAGTTCTTCAGAATAAGTCAGTACACTAATAATGTCGGTTACTTTTCTCCCATTACAAGGTTGTGTCGCACATATAATGTGTATTGTGCTGACCCTAACATTGATGCTGATATTCTTGCAGACACCTTATCTTCCTTCAAAAACTCACTCATACACAACAACCATTTTCTAAACGACGACATGAACCTATAGATCCATTAAATCAATCATTCATTAAATACTAATCGCACTACACTCAAACACAAAATATATAATACACATAAATGTACATGGAAAATATAATTAATTACAAAAATACATGTTACTAGAGCGTGCCGAAGACACTTGTAATTGGGATAATGGGCATAGTCTTCACTATAATGTTTATTATCTGAGTATCATGTACCCATTATCCTGTTAGTGTCTCTAATAAATAAAAAAATTAAATAAATAAAGAATTAGTACATTAATAGTTATTGTTCTTTTGGTATTTAAACTAGCCATGACCCGTCAAAAATGACATACTTTTATTATACATTTCGGCCGCCAGTTAAGGCTGAGAGAACTGCGCTCTCTAGAGTAGCGTCGTATTTTTTATTTTATACACCTCATCATTATTTGAGCCACCTGGTAGCGTCAGTGACCGACATTGTTACATAGATAATTATATATTTTGATTAAAGATAAATACCAATGACATATGCGATGTAGTACCTAATGTTATTAGTTTTTATTTTGATTAAACTGAAATATAAAAAATATCTAATTCAGAGTGTTTTATTAAAAAAGCAAAAGGTCAATGTTTTCATTTTACTTGAAAAAAATGTTGAACCATTCTAATTTTGGAAATGGAATAGGTCAGCTACCATCCTGAATAATTTTTAAAAATTGGAAAGATCGGCTGTTGGATAGGAAGTTATGGACGGACATTCCAAATTATTATCATTTGGGGATCGGTTGATAAAAGAGTCATTTTTAAGATGTTATAAATTGTGTGTTGATTAGATTATAAATACGATGGCTCAGGGCTTACAACTCGTATGAGCTGGTTTAAGTGATCACTCTACACAATGCAACGTAACATTACCCAGCTCATCATACAGGTTGTAAGCCCTGAGCCATCGTATAAGAGACTTCCACCCATTTATCTCATATATAAATAGCTTCGTCTCTGTCAGACTTCTATAATTTATCCTTAGTTAAACAACTTTTAATTAAAAAATAATGTAGAAGCTATAACCATGTATTAATTAATCAATCATCCCTCCGGGGACCAACTACAGTAACTGTGTTCTCAGAGCATACTTTCACATAAAAATATTTTTAAAAGTTGTTTAAAGTAAAAAATAAACATTTTTCTTCTTTGTTGTGGCCTTATCCCATTCATTGTTCTGTACCGGAAACATGCCTCGTATGCTTTCTGAGATATACGGGCTAATGTCTGACCCACTGTCGTGACGGCCATATCGTTGAACGCGCACATCGTACTACAAAAAATGTCGTGTTCCGTAACCGCGAGCGGTAGTGATTTTATTTTAACCGGTGACTCACAAACCGTTATTTGAGATTTGCATCCGATTGCGTCGAAATTGGCAACCATCGGTACTAGACAGCGTTTATATCTTAGTTATCAATCATCGATACAATCAGATAAAAATCGCAAATAACTGTACCGAAAATAACCGGTTAAAATAACGGTTTGATCATTACTAGCGAGCGGGATCTGGTCCGCGGGCCGCGCACCGGAAATAAACACTTTTCTATCTAATCAAACCGCTTCCGCGTTTGGGCCACAATTACAAAATCAATCCGAGTTTTAATACATAGCCAAAATTATCCGCTCGATAGCAACATACCCGGATATCAATCAGATATATATGTAGATAAATAAATATATTGCTCAATATAATCCCACTTCACGAGTGTGTAGCTTGCGTAATGTGAAAAGCACAAAAACTTTCACATTCGATTTTTTAATTTAACTATTTTCATATAATATTGTCACGAGATGGAGAAACACGTTAACGAGGGTTTCCCAATACTCTGGAACTTTTCGAATAATTAGAAAGAACTGGAAGGGTCTGGAACACGCAGGATTATACCAGAACATTCACGAAATAACGGTTTCTATATAGACAAAAACATTTGTTATTTTGACAGCGGGCTGACGCCCAATAATATTAGGTCCTTACATATGAAATTGGCGTTTTGCCGTACTGGCAAATTTGATCTCAAATATCTTCTCTTTGGTTAGGAATTCCAAATCCAAATTTATACAGCTATTTACTCATGTATTTGTGTTTTGAAAATTATAATTCATTTGTTTTTTCCTCAATTGTTTTTTTCTTTGCGTCACTCAGTTTACAAAATGAAAAACTTGAAATATCGCGTTATTTACGAGTACGAGTTCCACCGTGGCACCAGTGCTGCAGAAACGGCTCGAAGGATTAATGATGTGTATGGCGACGGTGCCGCAAAAGAAAACACAGGGCGTTTTTGGTTCCAACGTTTTCGTTCTGGAAATTTCGACCTGCAGAACAAGCCCCGTGGACGGCCGGAGACCAAAGTTGATAATGAAGAATTGAAGGCTATTGTGGAAGCGGATCCATCGCAAACCACATCCGAGTTAGCTGCAGGCTGCGGTGTTAGTGATAAAACTGTTTTAATCCACTTGAAGCAAATTGGTAAGGTGAAAAAGCTTGAAAGGTGGGTACCTCACGAATTGAGTGAAGCAAATCAACAAACGCGCGTTGACTGCTGCGTTGCATTACTCAACCGGCACAATAATGAAGGGATTTTAAATCGAATCATTACCTGTGATGAAAAGTGGATCCTGTACGATAATCGGAAGCGCTCATCGCAATGGCTGAACCCTGCCGAACCAGCCAAACCATGCCCCAAGCGAAAATTGACTCCAAAAAAGTTACTTGTGAGCGTTTGGTGGACTAGTGCTGGTGTCGTTCACTACAGCTTTCTTAAATCTGGCCAGACGATTACGGCAGATGTCTATTGTCAGCAACTGCAAACCATGATGGAAAAGCTAGCTGCTAAACAACCGAGGCTGGTAATCGCTCTAGGCCACTGCTGCTTCATGATAACGCTAGACCACACACTGCACAACAGACGGCTACCAAATTAGAGGAGCTTCAATTGGAATGTCTAAGACATCCACCGTACTCTCCGGACCTTGCCCCAACAGATTACCATTTTTTCGAAATTTGGATAACTTCTTGCAAAGGAAAAAATTCAACTCCGATGGGGCAGTCCAAACCGCCTTCAAAGATTTTATTGATTCCCGTCCGAATGGTTTTTTTAGTAAAGGGATCGATGAACTACCTATGAGATGGCAAAAGTGCATAGATAGCAATGGTACATACTTTGATTAAATAAATATATTATAATAAAAAAAATCGGCTTTATGTTCCTCCCATACTAAACGCCAATTTCATATGTAAGGACCTAATAATCGAAACAGACAGACGACGATACCGCAGAGTAGGACGCGAGTGAGGGACCGCGGAGGTGCAAGACGAATGTAACATTTGAAATAAATTATCTTTTTATTCATTATAATAACCATTAATTTGAGCAGTGTCGTTTAATTCTGACTAATTTCGCATTGATCACGCGTTTGTGATCACTTAGAATATGCGCACTCCTGTGATTGCACTTATTCACTATCGAACGCCTGGTAGCAGGCGCGTGTAGCGGAAACAGGAAGCATGACTTTTATTTAACCGTCTATTTGGGAAAAAAATATCGAAATTGAATATTTATCTGCTGGAATATTATGAAATATTAAAATCTGAATAATGTGTTAATTATTATGATTAGAATATTCCGAGATATGTCTCTTATTTCGGTTTCTTTTCAAAATATATGCTTAGGAAAGTCATGCTCCCTGTTCCCACTGCACGCCCCATGCCTGGTAGGTACTCTCGTAATTTATTTTCGCCATTGTTTACATGGCCTCGCTTCGCTGTCAAAAACTGTATCGTTCGATGCAAAACAGTCGTGTGTTTGTAAAGACGATGTCTCCGGCACAGTTAAGTCATTTTTAATTCTTCTAAAGTTCGGAAGACTTCGACTGCGTGCAGTTCTTATTGTTTTAGGCTCCGGTGACAATATTACAATAATGTTGTTAACTCGAGAATAGAGGATTAAGATTGCACCAACTCAAGTATATCTGTCTTCTAAATGTTATTTTTTAGTACTAATATTTTTGCATTTCTCTCTATAAAAGTACGTGAGGCGGAAAACAAGTGATATATTTATCATGACGTCATCAAATCAACTATTACTGCACCGGCGGTTCTGACCTTGCAAATTATAATGAAGGCGAGAATATTTCCAGCTTTGTTTATGTGTTTCTCTAAATCCATTCAGCAGTGCTGGTCCAGATCTCGAACATCCTTTTCGCTCTGACGCGCACTAATGGCCGTCTATCATCTTGGACGGTGCAGATCTCTCTCATCGCAGCAGGACCGGAGAAGCACCAGTTTAGAGATCATTACTAATATTAATATATTATACATAATATATAAAATTAATAAATAAAGAAAGTGCTACTAAAGATATACAGGAACTCTTCAAGAAACAAGGCTCTATGCCAATTAATGCTATCTTGTGGTACAATCTAATTACACGATATCATGAAGATGGGACATATAAGCATAGATTGATTCATAAACATAGTACCAGATTTACGGTTAAAGAAGGACTACGAATACCGAAGGTCATAAATAAATATGGACAAAGAACATTAAAATATGTCATACCAAAAATATTAAATAAAATCCCATGTCGTGTCAAAATGGATATTAATAAAAAAGGGCAAAATACAGAATTAATGAATATGTTACTAAATAAAAGAGACTTATTTTGATTTTGGTAATTTTTGTATTGTTTCTTGTATTGTATTGTTGATTTGTATTTGAGTTTATAAGATCTATTGTAATTAATTAATATGAATGTATTTCTGGTAAATACAATTTATTTATATATATATAGATATACTATATATAATATATACTCTATAATAGATAGTAATATAATATAGATAAATATATATAATATATATATATTATATAATATAGATGATATATATATATATTATATATATATATATATATATATTGATGCACCTACAGACAAATATCAATGTGATGTTTTGTGGGTCTGAGATGCAAAAAAAAAAAAATAATTTAAAATTAAAAAAGAAAAATTGTCATGCAAAAAAAATAAATCCATCATGATGTTCACGGAGACACCGTAGCGTATGCCAAGCAATAAAGTTGTGAAAACACTTACAGTAAACAAACTATACATTACTTTATGGTCGTTCATTTAAAATCAAATTAAACACTAATTCACTTGGTTTAAACCACTATATTCTGGCAAAACCAACCGGTTTCGGAACCGCGAGTATAAATTGAAATACGAGTACAAAAATATGTAGTGCAATGCAGTAATGTGTATATAAAAAAAGATTATCATAACATTGTATATAGTAATAGTGCGGTAGACAGAATAAATAAAGGAATGCTGAGATGGTTTGGCCATGTAGAACGTATGAGCGAGGAAAGGATGGTTAAGAAAATATAATAGAGGGCTTTCGCGAAAAGCCTGGCATGATCAAATACTAGAAATATTGGAGGATGGCCCTGTTAAAAGTCTCAACAACCGTATATCTTGCGTGAGAAGATGTATGAATGTAGCCTAAGCAATAGTGGTGTGCCGAGGTAGAAGAATATGGCGTTCTGTCCTCTCTGCCTACGGCGTGATTGTTAGTTAGTTGGTTAGTATATGGTAATAGTGAAATTTAGTAATGAAATAATGTCTCTTTAAGCGTTAACTTTATTTTCACTAGACTGTCATTGAAAATGTCAACCATATAACCATTTTCATTATCAGTCTTAAGAATATCATCAGAACGCTTAGATTTAGGTTAAACATCCCACGCCAACACTATGCAGATTCATTGAATTACTTCAACATCGTAAGTATAAAAAACAGACGCACAGCTCTTGACATTGTTAATTTGTACAAGATCTGTCGAAATCAAATTAATTGTCCACCCCTTTTAACATTTAACAACATCTACGTCCCAGCAAGAGCTACTAGAACACAGTGTATCTTCCACATTCCTGTAGCTCGTACCAATAACGGATTACGCTCCCCCATAGTGAGAATGTGCCGAGTCTACAACGACTTGTTCACTGACATCGATATCTATCATGTGTCTCTATACCACCTAAGATCACAAGTGAACACAATTTTGCGACGCAACATTGAATTAATACTTGATCAATAACTGAGTACTGATTCATTACTGCAATGCAAGATATAAATAAAGTTAGGTAATGTATTTTACTTTATTATGTTCTACTCTCTGTTCTACTGTGACAATTGATTTTATTTTAATACGCTTATATTACTATTATGTACTACTTCAAAATTATTTCTATGTGAGATATGTTAGGATATAAGTTAATATGTGAATTACTAACTATTTACACTCACATATATTTATATATGTCATTATCTGTTAATATTTCCAAATAAACAAATAAATAAAAATAAATAAATAAATAATATATATTATAGATGTTTCACAGAGACGAAACTGTATTTTTATGGGAAAGTAGGTATAGAAGTCATTTTTTGGTGTACATAGGACTTCGACCTATCGTATGGTTGGCTTAAGTGATCACTTTACACATATGTAACGTTCGCCATTTCCATGATAGGATATACCATGTCTACTAATTTTTTGGAAGTTATATATATTGGAATTGCATGCCACACTTCACATGTGTGTAGTAACCACCTTTAGGTGGTTAAAACACGTAAAGGATAGGTCGTAACAACACGTAAAGTGATACGTCGATACAACACGTAAAGTGATAGGTCGTAAGTCCTATGTACACCAAAAAATGACTTCTATGCCTACTTTCCCATAAAAATACAGTTTCACTGTGAAACGTCTATAATATACATTAATTGATCAATGATGTCTCTTTGACAAGAAATCCAGCACTACCGTTCTGAAAGGTTTGAACAAACTCAAAAATATTCTGAAATAAATAATAAATATTATTTCACGTTAACTAATTTGATACATTAAATATTCTCCATTGAACGATGTTTTAACTGAAGATGAATCAGAATTCGATTTCATCTCTCTCGATAGTCATATGCCCGAATCATTCACATCCCCTTTTAGCGCGGCGCCGTATCGCATATGTGGTACAGTATGTAGATATTGAAATGTCGGCGCCGTTTCCCAGTTTCCAGTCGAGCATTTGATTTCCAGCGGCCCACCGACACCAACTGTTACTGTTGACGATCTATCACAGCACCGAGTGTCTGCCGTCTGGATGGACCACTCCGTGTGACTACCATATTACACTCACTCACCGTGGGCCGAATTACACAAACATTCCCCGTAACATTTGTATTTGCCCTTTTCGACATTACATTTATGCAATTTTTCGCAAGCTACGTCTGCTGGTCAAAATGCTGTTTCAAATCCATTCATCATGAGCGTTCCTAAATTCAAAATTACCCAGATACAAAAAAAGCGCAGCCCAGAACCACTATTCATTTGTAGGAATAAAAAATTCAATTCATTACCGGATCTTCAAGGTTGTGTTTACTGGGGTATTATGCCGTGTTGTTACGACCTTTCGGGCCGACGTTTCGGATCCCATTGCAGGGTCCATCATCAGGGCTGATGTGTTGTCTTAAGAGTCACCATAAGCGTCTTATCAAGGAAGCACTAGAAATCTACGAGCAAGCGATAAATATTAATAGAGACGATGGTCTCAAATTAAAAACATCTTGGTATCCGGCGCTTCAAAGTCATTCTCGTCGCAGACTCCGCAGAGATAGTGATCAGACAACAGATGAATCATACACACAACGCAATACAACACATCATGACTTCGGCACGGTATTGCAAGCCGATACTTAACCACAACACCAACCCTGCAATGGGATCCGAAACGTCGGCCCGAAAGGTCGTAACAACACGGCATAATACCCCAGTTAACACAACCTTGAAGATTCTGAGTGGCCGCGAAAACCTAAGAACATTCATTACCGGATAAATTGAAAAAATTTAATGACTACGTAATTTAAAAATGAACTTAAAAACTTTAACAAAAAAACTTCTTGCAATTCCCTTATAAGTATTTACTTTCGACTATTTTGATTCCTGATATTCTTGTTTACTATTTTGTTTCTTGATAATAATTGTTTAATATTTTGTTTCTTAATGATTTTATTATGAAAATTGTAATATTCATAAAATAATATTTTGTGATTTAGTCCTACCATACATAAAACCACGGGCGTCAGCTTTTTTATGGAGAGTAATACGATCTTAATGTATGAATGATCATTGTATTCGTGAAATTTTGTACCACGATAATGAATGGTGGTACATAAAAAAAATAAAAAATCAAAATCTAATATTATTATACAATGGCCGTTTTCTGAACGAAGCGACATTGCTATTTCTGTATAACATTATAATGCCGCCAATTTTGAAGTTTTAAGTTTGACATTAATGAATTCAATCAATGAAAAAGTTCATTACTCATAATTGTGAATAACTTTCTGGTTGATTGAGTTCATTAATATGAAACTTAAAACGTCATAATTGGAGGCATTAAATGTTATACACAACTGTTAGGATGCAGAAATCAGTCAGAATACGGCCGAATATTTATTACGTAAAGGTAGACGTAATTCTATTCTATTCCGTACTATTATAAAGACAAATATTTAACATACTCTTTTATTAATATTTAGCATAATCTTTTGAAACAGGCAACTTGGAGTGGGGGCCTGGAACAGAATAATAAAATTAGTGACGGATTTGGCGTTAACATTGTACAGATTATTTAAGACGACCATGAAATTGGGCGAAAAACAATTCTAATTATAATCTTATATTTTTACTCGAGTTTCGAGAGTATCAGATATCTGTGTTAGACGTAATACGTTCAAATATAGAAAAAAAATACATAAATGAGGTGGATATACGAACGATTAATTGGTTAGGTACTGACAAAATGAGTCGGAGATCCTGGTGTAAGGGGAATATTGAAAAGAGAGGAGAATAGTCAGTGAAATTAATATTATCAAGCAAATTAATACTCTAGTTCAAATTTCTATTAATGTCTAAACTATCAAAAATATTCATTTTATTGCAAAATAAAATGAATATTTTCTCGCAAAAACGGACGGGAGTGGAGCGACGGAGTGAAGAAATTGAATGGTAAATGAATGAAAATGATTATGATTATTCTAAAGAATAAGCCAGCACACTAATAATGTTGGTTACTTTTCTCCCATCACAAGGTTGTGTCGCACATATAATTTGTATTGTGCTGACCCTAACATTGATGCTGATATTCTTGCAGACACCTTATCTTCGTTCAAAAACTCACTCATACACAACATTTTCTAAACGATGACCTGAACCTATAGATCCATTAAATCAATCATTCATTAAATACTGATCGCACTACACTCAAACACAAAATATATAATTTTGCTCTTTTGCTTTGGTGCTATTCCTGAAACTTTTAATGTATGTGCTTTCTGAAATTTATTTTATACTCTTTATGTAAAAGCCTAATGGGCGTAAACAAATAAATAAATAAATAAATAAATAAATATACATAAATGTACATGTAAAATATAATTAATTGCAAAAATACATGTTACTGGAGCGTGCCGAAGACACTTGTAATTGGGATAGTGGGCATAGTCTTCACTATAATGTTTATTATCAGATTAGCATGTACCTATTATCCTGTTAGTGTCTCTAAGAAATAAAAATAAATAAATAATAAAAAAAATATTAAAAAATTATAATTTATATAAATTAATTATTTTAGATTACAGTTATTTGTGATTGTGTACGTCTCAGTACGTACAACACTTGTTTTTTAATGTTCAATTGTCTTGACTGTTGGTTGTGTTGCTAAGTAACATTAGATGGTTCAGCTGTGACACGCTGAGTGCTTCGAGATTCATTCACTTAAGGTTATAGCCTTTTCCAACATATCTCCCGACAATACAATAATATATTTACTGTCGGGAGAATCTAACTGCGCATTATCGAAATCTCTCGAACGGTCCACATGAATCTAGGATCAACTGGGCAACACTCGTAATCACCAGAAACGTGGAGAGACTAGCAGAAAGTTCTCGAGGCATCGCGAAATCAACGTTTTGCATAAAAGGCGAACCGTGCGGCGGCGTGTGAGCGTGCCTAGCGAGCCGAACAGCGGCGACAATAATTAAGAAGAGCACTCAACAGGCGTTTGGAAATAAGTGCGACCACTTACGTTCGTAACTCTGTCGTCCAGCTTATTTTGAGTATTCTTCTGTAGATCCACATCTCGAATGCCTCAAATCGCCTTATCAATTCTTAGGTAAGCGCCTATGCTTCCATTACTTAAAATAATACTGAAAACACGTAGCATCTGACCATTCGCATTCGTAATCCAAGGGTGAGATCATGAGCACATCTTTTTCATGCGGATAAATGTTGCACGAGCTTGCTCAGTGCGGCGTTTGATTTCGACGGAAGGATCCCATTTTCCATTTAAATTGCAGCCCAAGTATACAATACTTTGAACCTTCTATAGTTTATTTTTTATTGTTTCAGAGATAAGTTTGTAGAACTCCATAATCACACGTATGGAAATAAAAACAATTGTTTTTTTAGTTCTACCTTTTTAATTTTCTGAGACGCGTTTCGCCTTATGAGGGCATTATCACTCTAAATATTTTACATTCAACAACTTGTATTTATATTAAAAATATTAGAAAGAGATGCTATACAATTTTAAGACTTAATTAAGGTTTTTTGGATTTTTGCACGATTCTAAGAAACATTTCTGTTCAAACACTAATGACAAGTAATACATATAAGGATGAGGATAGATTTATAACTTGACATAACTGTGAAAATCGCAATATTTGGATGTAAAATATTTAAATTGATAATGCTCTCATAAGGCGAAACTCGTCTCAGAAAATTAAAAAGGTAGAACTTAGAAACAATTGTTTTTATTTCCATTTTTTTATTTTTTTTTATTAATTACACGGCTTAATAGCCTTTTACAACAGGTTTATACATAATTAAAATACAACAAACGATTAAATGTAAAAGAAAAATAAAGGGTATAAATGTAAAAAAGTATATATACATAGTTTAAACATAATGAGGTTAGACATATATGTAAAAAAAGTATATATGCAAAAAAGTGTAAAGTAGTGATCTCAGAAATTTTTACTCAACGCTAATCTAGCAATATTAAATTTGAATAGCCAAGTATATATAAAAAATTTAAGACATTATATAAAAATTTAATATTATGAAAAGAAATGATCATATAATGATTTTTTAAATTTTGAGAGAGATAGATTTAAAATGTCGACATCTGTAGGTAGTTCATTGCCCAGTTTGTGCATCCGAGGTATGCTAGAATTTGAACGATAGTTTGTGTCCAAATTGTCACAATAAAACAGCATGTTTTGGCGGGTCCTACGGTTAGGTGCTTTAAAATTAATACTATATGTTTTAGTTTCGTTCCAGCAATTTAAGATTTTATACTTTGCACCTTCTCTAGTTTCGTTCCAGCAATATAAAGATTTTTATTTTATACCTGCAACATGTACCGACACTACCACGATACCTCGCTACTGACGTCAGAGCGCGACTTATGCGATCTTTGTATCGACATTAGACATGGTTTCCGTTGCTTTGCAGATCAAAACGACAACATTTCCATTTTTAAGGCGTTGTTACAACTAGGGATTCCACCATTTTTTATGTTTTGTATCTATAATTGTATATGTCTATAGAACTTTTAGTAAGTACTTAAAACTTGTGTTCTGGTCACATTCAAATAATGAAAATAGCTTTGAATAATATTTGCTGTATTTTATCAACCAAACTTAGTAATAAAAACTACTACTAGTTACTACTTTTTACTCTACTACATTGACTGATTGATGCCTGGAAAAACGCCTACAAAAACTTTAATGCAATGATTCATAATGGGGCTGGCAGAAGAGGAACGAAAGTAGATTGAATGCAGTGGAAATGAGGTCCCTTAGACGTATGTGTGGCAAATCCATGTATGATAGAGTAAAGAATGAAGATATTAGGAATGAATGTAAAGCTGATCGTAGCATAATACATAGAATAAAAATAGGGTCGCTCAGGTGGTTTGGGCATGCTGAGCGAATGAATGAGGAAAGAATGGTAAGAAAGATATATGATGCGAGTGTTGACGGCGCCAGAAAGAGAGGGCGACCACGGAAGACGTGGCATGACCACATTAACCAGATACTGGAAGATGGTCCTGTTAGAAGCCTGAACAACCGTCGAGCTTGCATGCGAAGATGCATGAATGTAGACGAAGCGAAAGTTGTATTTCAGGACAGAAGAGTATGGCGCTCTATCCTCTCTGCCTACCCCCACGGGGAAACGGCGTGATGGTGAGTTAGTTATTAATAATGAGCATTTTATTAAAATTGCTGATATAAAAATGCAAGGCATTGTCATTCAGCTCTATAAACAAAAAAACATAAAAGTATTCGCGGGATTGTAAATTCTAATCTCGAGGGATCCCGAAAGGGCAATCCCGACTCGGGATTGCATCCCCTAGTTACGACCGTTCCTTGTTATTTTCGCACCTGCTCTCATAGCGTTGTCCGAAAAACCTTGGAAACCAGAGACTATTTCAAAAAGAAATACGTATCTCACGGAACCGGATCCAATACGGCAGTAGACTGTCACCGACGCGGATAACTGGCAAATTAATAACGGACCAACAGACGAATGGCCGGTCGTGCTCGCAAATGAAATAAAAAGAGAAATTGCACGCGCCGATGTGCGGCCACAACAAACACCGCACAGCGGACAATGCCCACAGCGTGTCAACAAACTCGAGATGTTGTTATCGGTGCGAGTCATGCAACTTATTGAAAATCGTGGGCGGCGAGCACACGTCACCAGGGCGCGCGCATTAGCGGTTTTCCGTACACCGATACACCGGTAATTATGGATGAATCTGTGGATCCCGACTCACGGCAGGCGTCACCAATGTGGAGGTGGATGAGCCCTCCGGTTTAGGATGAGTTGATGCTGTGTTGATGATGTAAAGTCACGATGGTTTTACAGAATTTATTGAATTGCCAAAGTAAAAGTTATAAAGGATACAGTATGTACAAAGGTTACAAGTGAAAGCGTGACGTTCGAAGGTCTGACGGCAAGGGCTTCCGCTATACGAGCCGTCCACTGGGGAAGTGAGATAGTCTGCTCTGGAGCCTACCGTTTTTATAATTGTTGCGGACAAAGGACTCGGCGTATTATGCCTTCGTCTTACTCGGCCGCTCGTGTGTGCAATATTTAATCTGGTCAGCAATGTGAGTTTATCCGCTCTTCATGCCCCCTGCCATACGTCGCCTTTGTACTCGGTCATTGGTCCGACTTACATCGTCGCCTGTTCGCCTTGCTCAGCGATTTTGTCTCAACCTCTGTATGTTTCGATGTCAGCATCTGTGGTAACTCATTACACGGGTCCGAGACACATACGCACAGTGTATGTGTCTCGGACCACCACAAATCCCATTACCGAAATACCGGTAAACAATCTTCTGGCTTGTGTCTTCCGGGGTGTGATGCCGTGTTATTACGACCTTTCTGGCCGACGTTTCGGATCCCATTGCAGGGTCCATCATCAGGGCTGATGTGTTATTGTGAGTGTCGGTGTTGTGGTTAAGTATTGGCTTGCCCTTTTGAATAAATTTGTGAATAATATATTGGGTAATCATCGTGTAAAATAAATATAAATATCAGTACAACAATTTATTTTATTTTAAAAAATCAGTATATTGTATTATATTTGGTTGACTCTATTTATTAGAGCAAATAGGTTTAAGTTGTCCTACATACTCAACAAATTCAAATAATTTATTTTACGCAAACTTTGGTAGGACTAACTACTTAAAAACTGCTTGTAACTCGTTCCACCTCAAAATACAATCTGTTAAATTCAACAAATAATCTAGACATTTTTACTGACAATTTGCTTTTATTTAAAATGAAACTCCGTAATCTCATTTATGACTATTGATTTGATACTTCTTTAATTGAATCCCATTCCCTCCCTCTCCCCACGCCTCCCATTTTATGCATTATCATAATTTAAATCTTTGAAATATTTATTATTTATCGCATATTCTTTATCATTGTTTTTTTTTACCAGCTTCGATGAAACTTTACTGGTCATATTCAGGAATATTTTTTTTGATATTATATAAAAAGAAATTAAAATTGTCTGTATGTTTCCCAAATAAAATATTATGATATAACCCCTGTTGGAACACGGAATGTGAAATGGATAAGTTAAGATTGGAAGACAGGTTCCTGGAAGGAAAGACAAGTCAGAAGGAAGCACGCTCTTACCTTTGTCCAGGTCGAAGGAACAAAACTGGTTTCTCCCTTATCAGAAGGGGCAGTAGATCAGGAATTCTTGTGGCACCTTAATCCTTATCAGAAGGCTTTACGATCACGTAAACTGGGCACACACAAAACTCAGAACAAAAACACGTCAAGCCAACAGGACAGTTCAAAGTTGAACGATAATATCATAGACAAAAGGTTTTTGTAGAGCGTGCACTACGAAAGGTGTAGAGAAGGTGGAATGTGTTCAGTGACATCTGGTCCTTTTTTCCATACAGCCCTTTGTTTAATTTAATGTTCACAAAAGACGGGGTAACACCCACATTAGACCCCGCCCCCTCTCACTCTCTTTCGGTAGATCCCTGATGGTTCATTAGGCTAATCAGTGCATGTTTTACCCTGACAAGACTAACACGCATGTGATCAATTATTGGTGGAAGTGTAACAATACTACGGTTGAGGCGTGTAGTGTTGTGAATGTAGCGGTGTAGTGTTGGTCCTGACGAAGAGACGGGTACGTCTCGAAACCGGTAGACCAAAGGTTTTTACAAAGTTAACTAACAATCTTTTACATCTGGTCCTGTTCATAAAGATCGAACAACCCCATTATTAGAATGCCACACCGGTAAACCGGTATTAAATTCAGAAACGTACCGATTAACCGGTAATACCAATTTCCGGTATCTTTGCATGCCCTCGTCGTAATGACCGTTACATTGAAATTATTTTTAAATCGCAATAGATCGCCCATTGCGCTGGCGCTAAGGAAATAATATATTTAAGACATTTTGACATGCATGAAATCGCGTGATCGCTTGAGCGAGCGAGCTAAAAATTATTTTTAATTTCCAATACATCATCCCGGCAGAGCTTACGGAACGCAACTATAGCGGTCCGCATTATTATATCGATTGGGGACGGATAATAATCGTCGGACACGTCAGGCGGCGCCCCCTACGAGAATTTATGAAATTATTGCGATCGTGTCCAGTCTGGTTGATTGTCACTCAATGTGAGCGAGCCCGACCAATCGGAGACCAGAAACGCCATTCCTTCTTTGGTCGTTGGACTATTTTTGTTTTTTTTTTTGTTGCCATTTTATTCCTTTTACCTCTTGCAAAACTGTATTTACAGTTTTACCGCAAGGATTTGATTACAGTTTATGTACATTACCTTTATTAATTGTTCTTAGATTATATATATGGTCATGTGGAACGTATGAACGAGGAAAGGATGGTTAAGAAAATATATGAGGCGAATGTTGAAGGCAACAGGAATAGAGGGCGTCCGTGAAAGACCTGGCACGATCAGGTACTACAAGTATTTGAGGATGGCCCTGTTAAAAGCCGCAACAACCGTAGAACTTGTATGAGAAGATGTATGAATGTGGACGAAGCAAGTGGTGTGCCAGGATAGAAGAGTGTGGCGTTCAATCCTCTCTGCCTACCCCTGCAGGGAAACGGCGTGATGGTTAGTTAGTTAGATTATAATATAAAACTAAACTTTTTTTAAGAATTCACTTTAAAATTCACAGTTGTATCTCTTTAGGGTTTTTTCCATATTTTTTTGTCCCGTTAAATTTTTTAATCTATCCGGTAGTTTGTTGAATAGTTTTGGTACGATGCACTGTTTGGTTCTGTCTCCATAATAATTGTTTGTTTTTTTTATTTCTAGTTTCTTATTTTTTCATCAATCAGTTTAATCAGTAAACCAAGTTTCGCCTGTAACCAAAAAATCGGGTTTGTTATTTTTGCGTTTTAATTACTCATGTTTTGGTCCCTGTATTAACTGTAGAATGCCAAAATCCCCCGAACTCAAATGTCACAATATCCAAACACTCTTACCTGCTACAGCGTAGTCTGGCGGTCGATGGCTCTTAGTCTATTTATTTGACCGAGTCTGGTAGGTCATCTGTTAGCTTTTTTCATCTGTTTCTTTAATGATGAGTTAATCGAGACATTGACAACGTAAAAGCTTTTCGAAATTCCCAGTCCCGAATTTAGAAAATATCTACAAATAATTCTGCTATACCAATAATGAAAGAAAATATGAAACCGGCACATCCTTAAGATCTTTAAATAATTTCGTAATACCAAAATGTAACAACAAATAATAGCAATAAGCATATTCAGTAAAATTATATATATTTAAGAATAATTGCTTTTGTATTATATAATATATACTGTTTATACTATCCACTTTTTATATTTATATCCTCAATTAATTGATTAATCTTATAGTTATGTAGTATTTTGTTTTATATCTTTATTATTTTGTCATCACTATATTATCAGCTGCTCATCTCGGCACAGGTTCTTCCTAGTGAGATGAGCGGCTCCATTTCCTATGTCATAGATAATAAAAAATAAA
This sequence comes from Agrypnia vestita, assembly GCA_016648135.1. NCBI lineage: Eukaryota > Metazoa > Arthropoda > Insecta > Trichoptera > Phryganeidae > Agrypnia > Agrypnia vestita. Next base: position 21,375 of record JADDOH010010018.1, on the reverse strand, counting down.
ATAAATAAAGAATTTCAATAGCTGCCTCCCTACAGAAATTAAGAAAATAACCGAGATCAAACAAATGTAAAATACCTACGTTAAATGAACTACAAAAAACACAATTGAAAAATAAATACAAAACCTATAAAAAATAAGTAATCACACAAAGGCGTAAGTCCCTCTCCTAGCACAGGAGATAGTCTCTTTTTGGAGAGATACAGCGAATGCAATTTATTTATTAAAATGTAATACGCTGTATGTTATATCAAATAAATAAATGTTAATCGCCGTTTTACCTGGCACCACGTGAAGGCATGTCGAAAGTCTTTCGGCAACCACTAATTCTTGAAGGATAGTCGTCTGAGAGTCACGGCTCCAAGTATGCTTAATTATGGTCATTTTTAAAGAGTAAGGCGTCTGATACACATGCTTCTTTAGTGGCACGTGAGCATGCGCAGTATCGACTTTGACAGTGGCATGCTTATTAGTGGCATGTGTGTATGCACATTGCTAGAAATGATCATGCCACCTAGTGGCATGCTCAAAAATCAACCGCCATTTGATTTAAAAGCATGCCACTGTCATTCACCATAGAGAAGGGGTATCTTTGGAGCATGTGTGAACAGACTTGCTTATTTATGAGCATGCTTATGTCATTCGCGGGCTTCGCGGCTAGTATTATCAATGCGATCTTCTCAGTCCGCGACAGATGAAACAAATATGGCGCGTTGGGGAGATGATAAAACATTACTTTTCGTGACTTATTATAGGAATTACGAATGTCTGTGGAATACTCGGTCACCGTTGTGTAAAAATAATATAGTGAGAAATAATGTTTACGAAACTTTATTAATAGGCAAACTAAAATCAAAAATGTGCGGATGGAAACTAGGGAACTTTTTTGATTTATTGGTTCACTTGAATTTTCTATTTCAGTTTGCAAAGTTTCCATTTTGAACAAGAGCGTCTCTATTCTATGACAAGAGCATGCCACTAATAAGCATGTGTGTTTGATTGTTAGCTTTGGGCATGCTTATTTATGAGCATGCCACTAATGAGCAAGTGTGTACAGTTGTTAGGGCATGCTTATTAGTGGCATGCTCATTAGCATGCCAGTAAAGAAGCCTGTGTATCTGTACCTTAATACTTTTCGACACACGGAGCTTAGCTTTGTTTCCGAACATTAGTGGAAGTGTTAATTGATGGTACATAATGTATTCCGACCGCGGCCGGCAGCCGCTAATCATCATTACAGCTTGCCGCTAGTGTGTGTGTGTGTGTGTGTGTGTGTGTGTACTGAGGATCGAAATCTCCGTTTCATATCGATTGAATAACGATAATGATCGATAATATTCGATAACGATAATTTTTATATTCAAGAACACGTTCTTATTGTGAAGTTGCAATTTTTTCGGAACAAAATTCTGTGAAATTTAAAACCAAATTAATTAATCAATTAGAAAGACGTACAGAAAAATCAAATCCACGAGAAAATATTTGGCTGCTATCGGGAGCAGCCAAAAATGTCCTTAGGTTTTCACGGCCGTTCAGAATCTTCTGTGTATAGTTTTCTGGGATATTCTGCCGTGTATACCACATTCTTGCCAGAGAGGTCACGTATGTGACCTCTCTGGCAAACGTTTCGGATCCCATTGCAGGGTCTATCATCAGGGCCGATACTCGATAATGAACGACAGCGAATTTTTCGATTATCGATTTCTAACGATAGTTATCGATAATGAACGATATCATCGTTTGTTAAAACGATACTTGGCATTGGTCTTTCAGAGACTATCAGTGCAAGTTCCATAGAATCAGAGGCAGATACAGAAACTAATTATGTAAATGCATCAATGCATCTTAAAAATTGATTAAAATAAGGCGCAACTTTTGCAATTTTAATTTTTTGGCTTTAAATATTTAAGGAATATTTTCATTGTTTAATGTTCCGGTAATTTAATTTTTGTTAATAGAGATGCGAACACGGATTACACATCGCATCAATATTCTAAATATTTTCAAACTAAGCTAAACGCTTGTGCTATGAAAATAGGACTAACCTGCTGGTGTTCCGGAGTGGGGACCGAACCACCGACCACCAGACGAGCATCACGACCACTACCAACTACCACCAACCAGCTACTCTATAATTGGTTATTTCAGATTTAAAGTATTGTGGTAAAAATCCAGGATAATTTTGTAAGAAAAACTGTCAATATAATTTTGATAAAAAAAAAATTTTTTTATTACATAGGAAAATTAGGATATTTTTCGTTAATTTTCGAGGTTGTACAAAATTAAACAATATTCATAGGTATTAATCGACAATAAGTAAAGATAACAACCGTTGTTATCAATTAATGTTGTTCATTATCGATTACACAAACGACAATATTGATCAAACGATAAATTTGATTTATCTTTGTAGACTTTTTTTATCGTTTCGTTCATTATCGATTCAAACATTTCGTTCCTTAATGTACACCACTACTGCAGCATCACCGGCGAGCGGATCATCACTCGTGGTCCGCGAGAGGCCGTCCCACATCTCCGGGAGAGGTGATCTTATGTAGACGCAGCAGACTCCGAGGTAAGGTGTCATACACGAATACATTCAATTTAATTTAGCTTGGAACCCGAAAAAGCGGCCTTCAATTCATTCGAATAATGATGACACGCTGCAAGTGTAAAGATGCATGAAATTAACAAAACGAAGATTGAAATATGAACAATCTAGATGATGGCGAAATAAAAGGCGGAGACACTATACTACAAAAAATACTATACAAGAACATTTCAAAATTAGCACATAAATCCCGCTAGAACAGAAACGGGGCAATCGCGACTCATTCGCAACGGATTTAAGCTATACAATGACTTACAACAATAGATAAGACAATTAAACATTGAAACCTTTGAAAAGAGTTGACAAAAATCTCGTCATAATCGTAGAACAAAGACGCATGTGATTTTTCTCAAGTTTGCAGGAGAGCAGTTTGAAGTTTTATTTACATAAAGACATTTTATGTCATAGCTCGATAACTACAAAAGATTTTCCTTTGAAACTTGGGTTTGTTATTTAAAGTGGATACTCATATATAGTCAGCGCAGTACAACGACGTTTTTACACATGCTGCATACACATGTTCTACGATCGCAAATCAGAACCGTCGTTATACCAACTTCATATTAAGACGGTTAAATTAATGAGAAAAAATACACTTTTTATATACCATTAGATGGCTCCTTTTTTTCACTTTTTAACGATGCAAAAAAAGTCAATATGGAATTTTTTGCACATCCGTCATTGTTCTACGATCATGACGCTCTATGTAAATGTATTTTTTTTTAATTCCTTATTGCCACGTATAGATAAAATGTTATTTTTTCAAAGGCGCCCGGGGATTAGTCTTCAATGAACAGAAAATGTACTTATAAACTCGATAAGAAGTAGGTTTACTCGTCTGGTTTGAGCTTTCTGGGGTATTCTGCCGTGTTTTTACGACTGACCGCGGCTGACGTTTCGGATCCGATTGCAGGCACAGTATAATATGTATTACTTATACAGGGTGTCTCATAGCTAGTAACGAAAACTTTACAGGTGGATTCGTGCCCTGATAATGAGTCGAAAATGTACAATAAACCATGATCACAACCAGTAGTTATGGTAATATGCAATATCAAAGTTTGCATTTTTTTTTTAAATAGATATTTCTGACTTATTTTTTGCAAAAAGTTGAACTATCATCGCAGTAATTTATATCGATTATGAAAAATTCATCTGATTTAATACAAGTCGAATGAAATGTTAAAACTGACTAACTACTTAACCATGACGCCGTTTCCCCGCAGGGGTAGGCATAGAGGATAGAACGCCGTGTTCTTCTATCTTGGCACACCACTTTTGCTTAAGATACATTCATAGTTGAGACTTTTAACAGGGCAATCTTCCACTCATGCCAGGTCGTTCGCGGACCCTCTATTCCTGTTGCCTTCAACACTCTTAACCATGCCATTCTTGCTCATTCTACATTACTGCATTGCACTTTATATTTTTATACTCGTATTTCAATTTACTGTCTACATTCAAATGATAAAAACCTTGCAAAAATTGAAGATAATATTTTTTACCTTTTTGTATACTTTAATAAATCTCTTATAAAAAAAGAACAGTGGTGTATTATTTACTACCTTATTCGTTATTCGTATTCGTGAAAGTAGTATTCGTTGCATCACTAGTTATTAAGTGATGGTTGCGACATTATTTTCGATTCATTGTCAAGGCAGGAATCCACTTGTAAAGTTTTTGTTACTAGGTATGAGACGACCTACGTACGTATATAAAATTTGTGGATAAAAATAATCGAAAGACATAACGGCTTTATACATAAGTATACCGTTGCGATAATAAAATAACGCTTGGATACCGACAGACACCAGAGAGTCCGGAAATTGAAAATGACCGCAGACGACGGTATAAAGATTGATCGAGATACGCTCGGAGCAGATATAATTGCTGAAATCGGTAAACCGTGCGAAATTCGGCGGCGGCGCTACGCTGCAGCCATTGGCCGGCTGCGCTGCCATCGGTGGCCACGTGACCAGCGCGTCACGCGAGGGGTCGCCGCCGACCGCCGACCTTCACACGCCACGGACGCCCGCCACTACTTGGATTACAGTTCAAACTGTACGTGCGCACTGCGAGAAATTCTCGACACCTGTCAGAAAAATCGAGTTGATTCCGTTTGGATCTGGACCTTGGATTCATCTGGAGTGTGCTGATGTATGGCAGCGAAGCATGGACCGCGGCCAGATCCGGTACGGGAGGCGAGGATCCGTTGGTCGGAACATATCCGAAACGACGAGGTGTGAATTCACATATAAAGCAATAAAACATTAAGAATTATACTAAAAAGAAATCGATACACAAAAAAATCAAAGTGATGTTAGAAAGCCTACAAATAATGACATTTAGACAAATAATTAAATTTAATGTACTTCTATTTATATACAAAATTGTTAATTTACACAACAGAACATTTGAATTATTAAGAAAAAACCAACATGAACATGACCATTGTACAAGAAGAAAAGATGAAACAAGGTTGCCATTCAGAAAGAATAAAAAGATCGCATACTTCTGTGATGTACAGTGGGATGAAGTTGTATGGATGTCTGCCAGGGGATATTTGGGATGAAAAAAATATGAAAACTTTTAGATTTTTTTTTTAAAAATTCGTGTTATTTGCTTTTTATAATAAATTTGATATACTGATATTATACATTGTATATATTAGGAAATATAAAGATAATTATATTACCTATTTTAAATTTGGGTAGCACAATTTCCCAAGATGGCCGTTCAGAGACAGACATCGTAAGCAGAATACAACAAGCAAGAGTAGCCTTCAACAAAACATCGAAGATCCTTGACTCCTCCAACATTGATTTAAAGGTTAGGAAGAACTTGATTAAAACTCTTGCCCGGAGTGTGCTGACGTATGGCAGCTAAACATGGACCATCGGCCAGAGCATGTCCGGGAGGCTAGCGGCCTTTAAGATGTGGTGCTACAGGCGCATGGCGAGAATCCATTGCTCGGAACATATCCGAAACGTCGAGGTGTTGAGCAGGGTGGACGGAAAAAGGCGGCTCCTTAACAGAATCGCCCAACAACGAGCAATTTGGATAGGCCATAATATAAGGCATCCGGGCCTGCTTTTTACCATCGTAGAGGGAAATGTCCAAAGCAACAATCGTAGAGGCCACCCGAGATTAAGCTACGTAGACCAGATCATCGGAGATGTGCGCTGTAGCACCTACCGAAAAATGAAGAGGCTGGCAGGTGACAGAGAGGAGTGGAGAAATCGAGTGCTTGTTGCAGACCAATCCTAGGATTGCGACCCACAAAAAAAAGTGTGGGATTAACCTATCCACAGTCCCAAGAAACAGTACTCCAGATGCACCCCCTATCCACCTTTTCATCCATCCAAAGTTATCACAACCTGATGTATGTCGAACAATGTCCAAAGGCATATAATTTACGACCTCGGAAGAAATAATCAGTTCGGCCTCCACCCCCGCAGTGATAGGATGCTCTCCTGATGACGCTGAATAAGACTTCAGCGAAACGACGAGATTTGGCTTCAATTTTATTTAACACATAAATATATCCAACGACCGTAATGATAACCTTAACCCTTTAATGTCTAATGGCATTTAGAATTGGGGCAATATCAATTTCTTCCGACAAAAAAGTATCGTTCGAGGTCTAAGTAAATTACTTTTCTTATTTATTTATTTATTTAATGTTTATGGAAGACCAACAGCACAAAAAAAAGCATAGAAAACATTGATACAATATAGATGGCCAATTACAGGTCTCCACATTTAGAAATATGTCAGTAATGATAAATATTTATGATATACTAAGGCATATTAATTATATAGAAAGAAAGAATAAAAAATTTAAACAAACAGAAATATGTCAGTAATGATAAATATTTATGATATACTAAGGCATATTAATTATATAGAAAGAAAGAATAAAAAGTTTAAACAAACAGAAATATGTCAGTAATGATAAATATTTATGATATACTAAGGCATATTAATTATATAGAAAGAAAGAATAAAAAGTTTAAACAAACAAATTTTATGATATACTAAGGCATATTAATTATATAGAAAGAAAGAATAAAAAATTTAAACAAACAGAAATATGTTAGAAATGATAAATATTTATGATATACTAAGGCATATTAATTATATAGAAAGAAAGAATAAAAAATTTAAACAAAAGAAAAAGAAACTTAATTATTACGTGGAAAAAAATTCAGCACTCAAAATTTTTCTTAATTTTGTGTGGCTGCACTCGAACAGATCAATATCCAATAATCTTATCAGTTTATTGAATGCATCGCATACCCTCAAGAAATATGCATTACGACGATAGTTGGATGAGGTAAAATCAATGTGAAAGACTGGGTTGTGTCAGTATAGTCAGGACAGTCGACGTTGCCTGATACAATTTTTAGTAGGTACATCAAATCACCTATTCCCGACGTCTGTATAAAGGTAGGATGTGATATTTTTTGCATGAACTGTCATAATCGTCAGAAACGCAGTTGAATTTAAAGTTGAGAAAGCGAATAAATTTTTTTTGAATTTGTTCCAAGCGATTTACATAGATCATATACTGGGGGTTCCATACTTGCGTTGCATACTCGAGTTTGCTTCTGACAAAAGTGCAGTAAAGTACTTTCAATGTCTTTACACACTTATAATCTTTAGACATTCTCATGATATACTATAGAATTCTTGCTAAGGATATACTATAGAATCGGTCGATCGTAAGAATAATATAATCTGTGGCATCCTACATAATTATTGCACATTTTGACACTACAATGTGCAAAGATTGAATAAAACGATTTTGATTACAGATGTCTAAAATCGCGAGCGCGCGCACTGACTTTCCAACGGGTTCCACAGTTTAATCTCTCGTTGCCAATTATAATCCAAGTTGATACAAACGGGCCTTGCTCTTGCAATATTACTGTACAGCTGAATCTGCATTCCTGACAGCTTCCTGAAGAGAACCATCCAACGCAAGATGTACAACACAGCACGTGGTTTTTTATGTATGCAAAAGTGGTATAACTTTTAACGCGCGCACACGTTATTTTTAAAATTAAGTAAGTATTTGAATAAGTGACGTCTGTAATTGGCACAAAAGAAATGAAAGTAGACTGGATGCGTTCACTAAGGCGCTCGTGTGGAAAATCTTTGGTCGACAGAGTGAGGGAACGAACAAATTAGAACTGAATGTTATGCTGGTTGTAGCGTGGCAGATAGAATAAAGAAAGGATCGCTGAGATGGTTTGGCCATGAGGAACATACATGAGCGAGGAAAGGATGGTTAAGAAAATGAATGAGATAAGAAAGGATGCTTAAGAAAATAAATGAGATCGCGAAAGAACAGATACTACAAATATTTGATGATGGGCCTGTTTTTTCCTGAACCAGTGTTTGAACCGTGGGGTTTCTTTGGTCACGAATCTTTTATGTTCTTATTATTTTTTCTTTATGTCTTTTTCCCTCCACGGAGGGGTTGTGTTTTTTACGTCCTGCGCCTTGTTTGGGTGATGTATTTTATTTAAATTTTATTATTGGTATTATATTGTATTGTTATTTTTGAAATAAAGATTAATATGCGCGGGACAATGAAGGTTTTGTGCGACCGACTCGCCCGGTTTTCATCTCTGCGTGTTGTATTGATGAAGGCTGAGCGAGGAGGTTGCTTTAGCATAAAATAATGCCAAACAGGCGGCGAAAGTGCTGGGCCGATATGGACGCTTTTGCGCATAGAACGGCTCAGGGTATGTGGTGGGTCCCCTTCATTGGGCCTGTTAAAATCCTCAACAACCGTAGAGCATGCGTCAAGATAAGAATATGGCTTACTCTCTCTCTGCCTACCCCTGCGGGGAAACGGCGTGACGGTTAGTTAGTTAAGTCTTTACACTGTTATTTATTACTTATTACTTGTCGAGTCCCTTAATGTCTGTGCTTGTTATTTTATTTTAATTTTTCCCTGAAGGGAGTGAATTACTCTTGATAACTGTCTCTAAGGTGCAATTCTGTATACATTTTACTTAATCTAGTTTCTAAGTTGAATGCCTACATGTTGTGTTTTTATCTTTGGGCACTGTGGATTCATATTTTGTATTTAAACTGCAGCATTTCTTGTACGTATGTAACTTTTCCCACTTAATCGAAAAAAGAGGAAAGATTTGATTGTGTGTTTGAATTGAATAGGCTCCGAAACTATTGGACCGATTTGAAAAAATCTTTCACATTTAGAAACCTACATCATCCCCGATGAACATAGGCTATAGAATATTTTCAAAAACGTTAGGGATCCGTATGAAAACTTCATTAATGTAAGACAACGTGTGAAAAAAATATCAAAAAACCTTACATCGCGTACGCTGCGGAAATTTTTGACAATAGAGCAACGTGATGTACCACAGTTTTATAAAGGACATTAATATCTACAAAAAAGTCTGCGATACCATATATCTAAGTATTACGTTTATGTTACAATAACTTATGTTAACATTAAATGGAAACATTGTTTTTTTAGAGAAAAGAGGAACCTTTGTTTTCCCTCACAAACTTATTTTTTTACTAAATCCTTAACCCGTGCAACGCCGGGTATGACCAGCTAGTAGATGATAAGTATGTTCTAATTGTCATTTGCCCCTGCACCTTGGAGGCAGAGAAGAGGTTTTGTGTGGGCGCCTCCCCGTCCCGCTCGCGTTCCCATGAGTATCAGCGGGCGGCGAGTACGGCCACATTAGCATTTAAAAAATGCCGAACTTGGGTGGCGAATGTACAGGGCCGACGTGGTAGCTATTTTTTCATAGAACGGACCTGGGTGTGTTTGGTCGCTCTTCCCTGTTACGCAGGGAAAAGATTTTAACAATTTTTTATGTCTGTCCCGAACACTGAACTTAGTCTTCTGGCAATGGCTGTTAAAACCACCCTTTAGGGAAACGAAGCCAATGTAGCCATTTTGTTAATATTTTCGGGTAAACTTGCGACCGCCTTGTCTATTTTTGAGAAGCGAGAAGTGAAGAAGCGAAGGGTTTTCGAGAATACCTGTACTGAGAACTCTTTACAACTCCTTGGTGCGGAGTAGACTCGAGAGTGGCTCGATGATCTGGGGGCCACACGAGGGCAAGTACTCTCTTATGGTGGAGAAAGTCCAAAAGAGGTTTCTGAGATATCTCTACATGAGAGAGTACGGGCATTATCCTTGGCTTTACCCAACCGAGTTTCTCCAGGGTATGCTTGGCTACAATATTCTAGAGACTAGAAGGAATGTGTGTTTGATTACACATTTTTATCCACTGTTGCGCGGTATGATCGATAATCCTGAAATTATGCAGAGCATTGGTTTGTACGTTCCCGATAATTACATTAGACATCGTCAGCATAGATTGTTTCACATTCCAATATAGAGGACCAACCTGCCTATGGTTATGCCTGTTGGAAGAGCCACAGCTATGCTGAACAAAATCGCTTTGGGTATTGATATATTCCATGTGTCTGAGGGGGTTTTCCGAAGCGGGATACTCCCACACCTTTGACCAGATTTTATGTTATTTTTAATTTATTAAATATTTTTATTTTGATATATACTTCCATAATATGAATGCCTTGAACACTTAGTTTGTAATGTACATATTATTAAAATCGAAAATGATTAATTTTCGTCTTTACCCAACCTAATCTAAATACGAACGAAACTTGTTTGGAATCTCTGCTCTACGAGCCTGTGTAACCAACGCTTGATGGCTGTACACCTCACGAGATGCGCAAACAGTTACCGAGCGGAACTTGTTACGGAACCGTGACGTACGAGTGGAGAAAAAAAGACTACTTATTATTTATTAACGGCAGCGTAAGTAGCAATCACAACTCTGACGGATTACGGCTATTCCGACACACAAACAAAAACTGACACACTTTAGAGAAAGGTGAAACACAATCGATACACACGAAATCAAAAAAATATTGAAATCACAGAACTACACAAAGAAATTTCAGATATATGATAGGTCCTATAAACGCGCACTTATAATTATACGATGCTTCAAAAGGAACAAATTTTAGAAGCGAAACACATCACAAAACTAGCAGACTTGAGTAAATCACATGGATTAATTGTGACCTCACCGGGAATCGAACCCGGAACTCTCGGTGTGAGAAGCCATGCCCACGTGGCTAAGAGATAGATAAGGCAGAAATATAAATCAGAATCCAGAGTTACTTTTGTAAGGGTGGTTGTCGCGGGAATATTGTCACGAAACTGTAGAAACAGAAAGAATATTACACCAAATCGATGATTTTCCAGAACTCTGGGCGTTTTATATTGGAAATTACTAGAAGGATCTAGAATAAACGGTGAAAATGTCGACTAAATTCGCGAACGTCTGGAAACCCAAAACGGTGTATAAACAGGACGTCGCGATAAACAGTATTTTGTGACAGTTCGGCGGTGTCAAAGAAGCGAGCGTATTGTGGACCCTACGATTGACCATAGACAAAGTATAGCGAAATAGAAAAGTACCTACCTAAGCATTTGTGGAAAAATCTCGAGTGACGAATTTTAAATTAGTCCGAATTACATAACACTGCTCCATTTAAGTTCGTGTTCGGTGACTTTGATGATTAAGTAAAAAGTAAATTAATTTCAAGTATATAACTTCAAGTAGTTGGAGAAACTTGTGTTCTTCCATGGACTGCTTGAAAAAATTGATTATTTCAATCATAATAATTTCAATTAATGCATATTATAGATGTCTCACAGAGACGAAACTGTATTTTTAAGGGAGAGTAGATACCTATTCTATACAGAAGTCTTTTTGGGTGTACATAGGACTTACGACCTATCGTACGGTTGGCTCAAGTGATCACTTTACACATATGCAACGTTCGCCATTTCCACCCATGATAGAATACCATGTCTACTAATTTTTGGAAGTTGTATATATTTCAATTATACGCCACGTTTCACATGCGAGTTGCAAGGATCCTTTACACGGCTGGCCACAAAGCTTTTTCATTCCCCTTGAATGACCACAGGCGTCGCTAAATGAGACATCTATATTTGATTTTGGAATTTTTTTTTTAGCTATATACTTTATCTGTCTAATGGAATTCATCCGAATTTCTATCATTACACTAGTATACATAGCCAGAAACATTATTTCCATCTTTATTAAACTCCTTTTTTTATCGGTATTTTCATTCAGAATATTTTTGAGTATGTCCAAAATTTTCAGAACAGAACTGGATTGTTTGTCACAGGGACATCAATAATCAATTAATGTATATTATAGATATACATTAATATAGATATAAATCTATAATATACATTAATTGATTGTTGATGTCCCTGTGACAAACAATCCAGTTCTGTTCTAAAAATTTTGGACATACTCAAAAATATTCATAATAAATTCATTGTCTGTCCGTCCGGCTATCTGTCCCCGTAACTTCGTGTAACGTCTGTAAATTCTTTACACTATTAAAAAAAATTCCTTTAATTTTTTACCGTCATTTTTGATGGGTTACAGCTAGCTAGTAAGTCACGATTAAGCCATGTATTCACTAGGGGACAAATCGCGAAACATTCCGCGCGGGATGTCGCATAAACTTCTACGTTCATGATTCTGGGACAATGACGCGGTCATTTGACGTGTACACACCGGGACTCGCATATCTTGTCGCGGAAATGTCACCCGATGAGGTTATGTTGACAGCTGCGGTATCTCATTTGGCGAAAACGGGGTTCCGCGCGATTCGAAATGTTTTTTTGGGTCGCAATTTCAAATTAACGAGGTTTTACTGTAGTAAATTGAATATTATTAAAAACAAGGTCCTTTTTGCAAATAATTATTGTTTTCCACACGTCGCGGAAATGTCGCCCTATGAGGTTATGATGACATCTGCGTAATGAGTTTATCGAAACGTAAGAGGAGAAAAAAGAGGAGAATGCGAAATTATTTACTGCAAAGAGAAAGAAGGACGGATGTTCTATGCGATCTTCGATCGATACAGCTCGATAAGTTCAAGAACAATTTCGTTTCCCCACACTGTCATCTTGACAGATACAGCGCATGCGTATTCACTTGTAAACTTACCACGTGGTACTGACGCTCCGCGTAATGTTGCAGTGAGCTCGCTCGGGTACCGTGCGCATGGCAACGTTGCCACGGCACGTAGAAATGCCGCGGTATGTTGTGCGCGACGTCGCGGAACAGTGCACGACGTTGCAACGTCACATAGACTCTATGCCGCGCGTGCTGTTGAGGGACAATTAGTCCCCTAGTGAATACATGGCTTTGTGCTCCGAGTATCTATGTACAATCTTGAAGGAATACGGCTTTACGATACCACTATTAGAGTAGGTCGACCCGCTTCCAAAGAGAACACGCTTAATTATATCTAGAAACAGACTCGGTTGCGCTATTCGGAGGAGAGACACGCAAGCCGGCCATGTTGGGTATCGCGGCCGCCATTATCAGCGGCGCGCGGTGCGTGCAGTCACCACCTCGCGATAATAAACCGTCACGCATTTGTTATTCAATTCTGCCCCCGTTTCCCCCCTCCCCGATTTTCCAAACACGGTGGCGACAGTAGCTGGCAAATCTCTATTACGTGCACGTTTTGGAATGTCCGCATGAGTGGTATAAAAGCAAAACAGCGATATCCCACAGAGATGTTTCTGAGATAAATACAAAAGGCTTTCTCTGAAATCAAATTTCAAACTTTTCTGGAAACTATGAAACCTACATCTTACTGGAAATAAGATGTAAAGCAGTGGGCATTCACACTAAGGGTTCGATTCCCGGTGAGGTCACAATACATCTATGTGATTTACTCGGTAAACTAGCGGTACATAATGGAGTTCTGATATCGACACTAATGTATGGAAGTGAAGCCTGGAGCTGGCAGAAGAGGAACAAAAGTAGGTTGAATGCAGTGGAGATGAGGTCCCTTAGACGTATGTGTGGTAAATCCATGTATGATAGAGTAAAGAATGAAGATATTAGGAATGAATGTAAAGCTGATCGTAGCATAATACATAGAATAAAAACAGGGTCGCTCAGGTGGTTTGGGCATGTTGAGCAAATGAATGAGGAAAGAATGGTAAGAAAGATATATGATGCAAGTGTTGACGGCGCCAGAAAGAGAGGGCGACCATGGAAGACGTGGCATGACCAGATTAACCAGATACTGGAAGATGGTCCTGTTAGAAGCCTGAACAACCGTCGAGCTTGCATGCGAAGATGTATGAATGTAGACGAAGCGAAAGTTGTATGTCAGGACAGAAGAGTATGGCGCTCTATCCTCTCTGCCTACCCCCACGGGGAAATGGCGTGATGATAAGTAAGTAAGTAAGATTTACTCATGTTTGGGTGTTTTTGCGATGTGATATAGGGCTTCTATGAAAACATTTAATTATCCATAGGGGAAGGGGTAACTTAAGCCTTATAAACAAGTCGATTATACGTGGTATATCCAATGTGTGATAGTGGCCTTACAAACCGAAACAGCCGTCACATTTAAAATAACACTTGACGTGCAGAACTTAATAAGAATATTTATTAAAATTGAATTTATTTTAAATTTCATAAAAAATAGTGATGTAACGACTTCTGTAATTGGGACCATTGACCTGTTTAAAAAAGGCGTTTAAAGGTTCTGGTCTGCGCTTGATATATTGTATTGAATATAAATAAATATTAAACTTTTATATAGTGGACATCGCTACTTTTGCTATTTACATAATTTAATATTGCTGTCTTTGCTATGATGTTTCAATCTACCTGTATGACCTGAACCTATAGATCCATTAAATCAATTATTTATTAAATACTAATCGCACTACATTCAAACACTAAATATACAATACACATAAATGTACGTGTAAAATATACTTAAATGCAAAAATACATGTTACTAGAGCGTGCCGAAGACACATGTAATAGGGATAATGGGCATAGTCTTCATTTATAACGTTTTATTATTAGAGTATCATGTACCTATTATCCTGTTAGTGCCTCTAATAAATATAAAAAAAATAATCTAAATTCGACATCAACTTTCACTTTAGTACGAAGCGGCCATTTAGTCATGTGACAGATCCTTGGGGGTTGATTGGTTTAAGTGGATATTGCTGCATTTGCTTTTTATAGTGATTTGGAAACATGGTGTTATTGGGTACAGCAAAGTTTCCTGGAAAATCTGGAATTAAGTACATTTTCTTTGTATATTGCTGCCTGTGTTGTTATACCCCTCAAATCTACACGCGATGCCTGGAGTTATGGAAAGCTATAAGGGAGCAGCAAAGGACTTTCACGGTCGATACTATTAACGTATTGACAAATATTAAAAAAAGACGATAAGCATAATGCTAACAATTACAAACCAAAAGTAGAAAAACAAAAGAATAATATAATTCATTTTTTGTAGTCAGATCAACAGATGTTGTTTTAAAAATTAAGCTATGATTTCTTGATATCTCCAAAACTCTTAGAAAATTAATTTGTCCTGTTTAGAACATAGTTTTAAAGAAAAAATTACGATCAGAGTTTTGATACAGAAAAAAGGATTTTTAAGAAAATGTCAGACGTTACGATATAGTAAATATAATAAATGTTTGTTTGTACGCTTTGGAATTCATTTTACGTAGTTCGAATGTACGCAAAGAAATTGCATTCTACACAGGTAGTTTATGTGGACGTAGTTTTTCCTTTTTTTGCACTGAGATAACAATTTTGTTGATAAAAATGTTACCTTATTAGATAGACCCTAGATATGATGATGGAACACTTCCTCGGGAAGTTCACATGCGGATGATTCTTAAGCATTTAAGTGGCACATACCTGTAAGAAAAAGAAACATAAACATTAATAATTATTTTAATCGATATGTACATCAAAACACATATAAAAGGAAACATATGAAATCGCCCCAATTAAAGACGAAACCAAAGAGAAACGTCTACGATGGTATGGTCACGTCCAGAGACGCCCGGAAGACCACATGGTGAAGCTTGCCAACGACAAAACCAAAGCAAACGACCGCCCGCCACTTTTCTGACGACGGTCGAAGGAGACCTGAAGGAGGATCAACTCGGCAGCATGGCGCAGGACCGTGCTCCATGGGGAAAGCGGAGAAGAAAGGCCGACCCAAGTAAATGGAACTAACGGTCTAGGAAGAAGAAGAAGATAAAAAAGAAAGAGTGTATAGATCAGTCTCTTCTTCTTCTTCAGCCTTCATATCTCCACTGATGAATATAGGCCTCTTCCATAGCCATGAATTTATCATTGTTTGCTAGTTGTGGTAGCCATTTTTTCCCTCCCACAGCGGCTAGATCGTCGGCCCATCTCTTCTGAGGTCTTCCGACGCCTCTTTTATTTTCCCAAGGTCTTCACTTCAGAACTTTGGATTCCATTTTGTAGCATCCTGCCTTGCAACATGTCCTCCCCATGCCATTTTAGCTTTTTTTTATTTATTTATTAGAGACACTAACAGGATAATAGGTACATGATACTCTGATAATAAACATTATAGTGAAGACTATGCCCATTATTCTAATTACAAGTGTCTTCGGCACGCTCTAGTAACATGTATATTTGCAATTAATTATATTTTACATTTACATTTATGCATATTATATATTTAGTGTTTGAGTGTAGTGCGATTAGTATTTAATGAATGATTAATTTAATGGATCTATAGGTTCATGTCATCGTTTAGAAAATGGATGTTGTGTATGAATGAGTTTTTGAACGAAGATAAGGTGTTTGCTACACGATGCATTATATCTAATATCCACTAGTAGATTAGGCAATGTGCTCAAATTGTATAAATGCCCTAGCTTGAAAGAATAATGTACCAGCCTGAAGATCCAAGCAGCGATAGGCTGAAATCGGTACGGTAATGAATAGTGGATAAAAGTATAAAAATGTTTTAATTTCATTATGCAAATGTATATCTAAGAGTATACTAAAAAATACCTTAATAATTCATTATCAAATTACTTTTATTACCGTATTATTTAATGACTCGCATATGTACCTATATATAATAATAATAACTGTGGCTCCCTCATCAGACTTAAGAGATTCTCTTCACTGATGAGGTCTACATGACTACAAAGTATTAAAATAAAAGTCAATTTGATATGTAAATGTATAAGAATGTATTTGTACCATATATGTCATGCGGAGATTGTGAACTTCGTTCATCTTGTAGTCGCATGTTATACTATACTATAAAATGTAACTGTACTAATCACCTTGTCCTAAATGATTATCAATTAGGGTCATTCTGACGATAGTCTTTAAATAAAAAATAAATAAAATAAAAAATATGACAGGCGCAGTGCTGGGGTACAAATTAATCAAATAGTAACCGAACAAAATCTTGCTACACCGAAGAGCACACACATTCGTTGTAGAAGACGGCACGCGGCTACTGTAAACATTACCGAGAGAGAACGTCATGATTTGAACATGTTTATCTACTCGGACAAGTGACTGGTGAAGGTCTGTCAAAAGAAACGAAGGTATCGGCCCAATCGTAATTTGGACACGCGCTGCTAGCGGCGAGTGAGAGAACGCAGCGGATCCTAATGCCTGTTTACACACCCCAACAAACAGAGAGCACCGTTTAACGGCCGATAAAACAGAGATACGGCCGTATAACCCCGAGAGGGCGTCCGCCCGATTCAACGTCGGAAACTTTACATCTTACAATCATCTAATTTGAATTGATTTGACATTACTTTTTATCCGTTCTGTAAATTGGCCGTTAGCTTCGATTCCTTTCCCTTCCCGTCCTCAACCATCGGGAATCGAGCAATGCGTCCGAACGTCTATAGACGTACCACTATAACTTGGCGTGCGAGGGAGGGCGTCCGTGTCGCGTAACAGAAGTTGTCAGGGTGTAAATTTATTACACAACACATAATGTACAGAATGTCCGGTGACCGGTGTCGTAGCCTTTAACAGAAATTTGGTCGGGCAGCGTTAAAGAAACCATGCAGTAATGGCGGCCGTTCTATCTGTCAAACTGTCAGACGGTAATATCGGTCCATTATTCGCTTTTTCAGCTTCGCAAAACTTTAATTTTATTTATTTTATTTTTATTTTATAAATTACACGGCTTAATAGCCTTTTACAACAGGTTTATACATAATTAAAATACAACAAACGATTAAATGTAAAAGAAAAATAAAGGGTATAAATGTAAAAAAGTATGTATACATAGTTTAAACATAATGAGGTTAGACATATATGTAAAAAAAGTATATATGCAAAAAAGTGTAAAGTAGTGATCTCAGAAATTTTTACTCACCGATAATATAGCAATATTAAATTTGAATAGCCAGGTATATATAAAAAATTTAAGACATTATATAAAAATTTAATATTTTGAAAAGAAATGATCATATAATGATTTTTTAAATTTTGAGAGAGATAGATTTAAAATGTCGACATATGTAGGTAGTTCATTGCCAAGTTTGTGCATCCGAGGTATGCTAGAATTTGAACGATAGTTTGTGTCAAAATTGTCACAATAATAATTAATTGGCAATTTTATTTATACAAAATATTCAATTTAATACTTCATTGGCAATTGTTCTTGCACCATCCCGGACTGTTTAGGATGTTTTGGACATAATAATTTAGTGTATGTTGGTAATCAAGATGTCACTTCTACCGACCAAATACAAAATTGAACTGAATGACAGGGCGAGAGGTTACCGCCGGGTGCGGGCGGGGCGGGTTTTAGTTTCAAATTCGCCGCACGCCAAGTTACGTTGGGCAAGCAATAACGATAGACTACCATTACAAGTTGTGGAAATTCAGAAGAAATGTGTACTTGATTACGCATTTCTATCGATTATTACGCGGTATGATCGACAATGCTGAAATTATGCAGAGCGTTGATTTTTATGTTCTTGATTATTGTCTTATACATCGTTAGCATAGATTGTTTCACATTCCAATATACAGAACCAACCCGTCGATGGTTATGCCTATTGGAATGTTCAGCATAGCTATCGCTATATGCTGAACAATATCACTCGGGAGATTGATCTGTTCAATACCTCTGAGAGGGTTTTCCGAAACGGGATTCTCCTACATCTTTGATATGAATTATTTTACATACGTGTTAATAAAAATATTAATATTTCCGAATTGAATGTATTTTTATAATGTAAAATAAAACCATATAAATATACTCGATTATCCAGATTGTCAACCGCGATCTAATACTTTTATGGGTAGTTTAATCCGCGCGTGCACCGACATGTCGCAACTGTGTTGACGCCCCGCGCGATACTATCCGCGCGTTTCGTTATTATTTTTGACAGTTAAATACAATCATTAATCCGCTGCGTTGCATCGTATCACGTCTGTACTTGAAAATGCTAAAGCGTAAGAGAGTGAGGTGTTATCGTTGAAAGAAAAAATAAATATTATTGATTTATTTTAAAAAAAAAAAATCGGTTGTAAGTTAGCTGATAACGGTGTAGGTACTTTCGCGGTAAGTGATATTAAGAAAATGTTTTTAATAAACACCTAGAATTATTTGTACGCGGATGAGGTAAGTTATCTTTCTAGAATAAATAATACATAATATGTAGGTACATATGTATAAAAATTGCTTTTCTTCGTAGATTCAGTTATCCGGATTTTCGATTAACCGAATGCTTTAAACAATTCTTCTTCTTCTTCTTCCCTCCACTGCCTGGATGTAGGCCTCTTCCATTTTCCTCCACTCATATCTGTTTCTCCCCTTTCGCATCCAGGTTCTTCCTGCTTGCTGGACTATGTCATCAGACCGGCTTTTGGGAGGTCTTCCAACGCTTCTATTTTTCGTCCAGGGCCTCCACTGTAGGATTCTGGGTGCCCGTCTAGTATCCTTCTGTTGAGCCACATGTCCAGCCCCCTGCCATTTTAATTTTGCAATACGGTCCATAATATCGGCAACTTTTGTTCGGCGTTTCGTTCTTTTTTTCATTTCTGTACTTATCTCAAAGGCTCACGCCGAGCATCTGCCTTTCCATGGCCCGCTGTGTACACTTTAATTTGCGCATGCTTTTTTCTGTTAGTGTCGCTGTTTCCAGGCCATATGTCGACATCGGTAAGATACATGTACCGAGCATTTTTCTTTTTAGGCATACTGGAATTTCTTTATTTTCAAAGCGTTACAATTTATGGAATTGAAACTCCAGACCTATTCTTTTTGGCAGTTCTGCTGATTTTATTTTTCCAGCTTTATCTTATGATCAAGGTACACCATATTCGTACAACGATAAGTCCGATTAATCGAGTCTCTACGATGTAATTGAATTGAATAACACCACGCGCTTGTGAATCTGCCGTATCAAGCAAAAGGTTAACAAAACACTGGAACAGAAAGACCCGAACAGTATTCCCGAGCACCCGGGAATGGAATCGCGGGATCGCTCGCATTCCTGCTCGAGGGAGGCCGAAATCCCGCCCGACCGGAACATAATCATTTTTGTTCACATATCGCAAAAATAGCAGTACGTCTCCCGCAGCACGTGACACCACGTGACGCCAGTCGATCGGATCGTTTTCTTTTTACTTGGGTTTACGATTTGCGACCGCTTATTTTTACGCTTTTGGGGTCTGCGCTGGTTGTAAAAATAATACCCCGCAACCGACGAGGGGGTCAACGTAGACCCGTGACCCGGGCACAAACCTTCGCCACAGTATAGTAAACATACAGTATTACGTCTTCACACAAACAGCCGAAACGACGCCCTTCGAAATCTCGGTATACTTCGGTATGCGCGGTCGCCGCAGGGCTGCAGTAACGTACGGACGCGAGCAGTGTGAGACGCTCCCGCGCATACATTTACGTCAATTTATGGCACCCCAAACCCTAAAGAGTCAGTCAATGAGCAGTCCTGGTGCGTGCTTAACCAAGTTTAAGTACCAAGCGGCCGTAGGTATTTATTTCAAGGACGCTGCCGAGACAACATGCTGTATGCTTTACTATACTGTGCCTCCGCGTCGGAAATAAAGGCCAACGTCTTTATTATTATCAATTTATTTTCTACTAGCCGTTCGCACCCGGCGCTGCACGGGTTAAGGATTAAGTTGATAATAAATTTATGGGGGAGACAAAGGTTCCATTGTATTGCAAAGAACTAAATAACCAACTAACCGTTTCTCCGCAGGGGTAGGCAGAGAGGATGGAACGCCATATTCCTCCATCTTGGCACACCACTTTTGCTTCGGCTACATTCATACATCTTCTCGCACAAGTTCTACGGATGTTGAGGCTTTTAACAGGCCACCCTCAAATGCCTGTAGTATCTGATCGTGCCGGGTCTTTCGCGGACGCCCTCTGTTCCTGTTGCCTTCAAAACTCGCCTAATATATTTTGCAAGGACCCCTACCCAATAGGATAAGGGGCAGAAGTAGAAGAAGGAGATATTTAATTAAGATTGACAAGATACAGCTTCGAGTAGCTTCTTTAGTCTAATAACATGACATAAATAACATGTTAGACTAAAATTGTTATTTTATTAGATAAATCTATTAACATAATTAAAATAAGATCATTCTTTTTACCACAACTATATGTGTAAGTACTGGTACGAAATTGGGGCATTGAGTTGCTCAATACATTAGAGTATACTGATAGTTAATTTAGTTTATTTCTCGAGGAAAAAGTTTGGAACCATGTTGAATGGGCTCTCCCCACATTATTCCTTATACATACAAACATTTTCGGTTTTCCAAAAATATTTACAAAAAACAAACAAG
>JADDOH010010017.1:0-15075 GCA_016648135.1 Agrypnia vestita | reverse complement strand
ACACTATTTATATTTTTTTCCATTAATTCTATTTTTAAATTATCACTACTACATGTTTCGGAAACATCCGTTTCCTCTTCCGTTTCGTTGAAGGGGTGAAGTGAAGGGTTGTATTTGATTATTGACGATATTATTTTGTGTATATATAAGTTTTTATGAATTTCAAGTGTTTCTAAATTATTTTGCTTTAGTCCGTATGTCTGTTTATGTATAATGTGTATATTTGTATTGTTGAATGTATAGTTGTTTTCTTTGAATGGTTAGCATATTATGAAATGTTATTATTAGTGAGGAACCTTTTATGTTCATAATTATTAAAATAAATTTCCACAAAGTAAACGCCTCCGCGTTCAATTTTCAACGGAATCTTTCTTCTTCCTTGCACTGTCCCAACTTATTCTAGATGGGCTGTTGGGGTCGGCTCTTCTCATTCTCAGG
Source organism: Agrypnia vestita (assembly GCA_016648135.1). NCBI lineage: Eukaryota > Metazoa > Arthropoda > Insecta > Trichoptera > Phryganeidae > Agrypnia > Agrypnia vestita. Next base: position 14,637 of record JADDOH010010017.1, on the reverse strand, counting down.
CTGTATCTTCTTCGGTTCTGGGTATCGCTTTCATACAGGCCGTTTCTCCGTAATATTTTGGTGCATTGAGTCATCCACGGGTTCTTTGGTCTTCCTTTGGATGACTGTCTGCATAGACTCCATAGACATTGCCTGCTTCACCGTGTGGTCTGCTGGTCTCCGACTTATATGCTCATACCATCTCAACTGTCGTTCCTCAAGCTCTATATCCGTGACACCCAACTTTTAATCCTATATTTTAGTGTTACTCCTACATGTTTCATGCCGATCATCTAAGCATTCGCATTTCTACTGTTTCGAGTTGCCTAAAGTAGGAGTTGTAGAGAGAGTTGAAATACGAGTTAGTTCTCACAATAAAATAACGTAGGTCCCCGAGTAGCTCTAACAGGCGCATGAAACATAAACAAACACAGAATATCAGGACTGTCTATATATAATATACAATAGTTCAAAATGTTGTGCCATGTGGCTGACACAATTATATTTCTGTCTATAATCATCAATCCGGGTCAAAAGTATGCAGTTTTTCAAAAAATATGAGTGTAGACTGAATTAAGAAGTATTTACATTACATTATAACATTTTGTGATTTTCATTGAAGTCAGGTCGGTGTATTTTATATCCTGCATCGGTGTGGGTCGTGGCAAAGGTCTTCGCCACCGGTTTCTGTCCAACGTGGCTGCTCGCCAATTAATTTCCCCCATGTTCGCGGAGTCCGCTACCTACGACATCGTGCTGCCAGCACAGTTTCGGTCTTATTAAGCCATGTATTCAGTAGGGGACAAATAGCGCAGCATTCCGTGCGGCATGTCGCATCAACATCTACGTTCATGTTTCGGGGACAATGACGCGGTCTTTGACGTGTACACACCGGGACTCACATATCTTGTCGCGGAAATGTCACCCGATGAGGTTATAATGACAACTTCGTCATTTAGCGAAAACGGGGTTCCGCGCAATTCGAAATGTTTTTTTAGGTCGCAATTTCAAATTAACGAGGTTTTACTGTAGTAAATTGAATATTATTAAAAACAAGGTCCGTTTTGCAAATAATTATTGTTTTCCACACGTCGCGGAAATATCGCCCGATGAGGTTATGATGACAGCTGCGTATCTATTTATGTTAACGAGTTTATCGAAGCGTAAGAGGAGAAAAAGGTGGTGGATGCGAAATTATTTACTGCAAAGAGAAAGAAGACGGATATTCTGTGCGATCTTCGATCGATACAGCTCGATGAGTTCAATAACAATTTCGTTTCCCCACATTGTCATCTTGACGGATACAGCGTATGCGTATTCACTTGTGAACATACCACGTGGTACTGACACTGACACTCCGCGTAATGTCGCAGTGAGCTCGCTCGGGTACCGTGCGCATGGCAACGTTGCCACGGCACGTAGAAATACCGCGCTATGTTGTTCGCGACGTCGCGGGACAGTGCACGACGTTGCAACGTCACGTAGACTATGCCGCGCGTGCTGTCGAGGGACTATTTGTCCCCTAGTGAATACATGGCTTTATCGTACAACACCCCTTGGATTGCTAAACAAAACTTTCTTCGTTAATTTTTATCATCCATACGTTAGTTGTATAAACTTATCTGTAGAATGGACGATTATACATTATACCCTGATCGCTAAAATGTTGCCAGTCTAAAAAATATCTTTTTTTTTGGGAATTTATTCCATTTGCGACATGAGACAAAAACACTCATATACCTACTTATGTATATATTTATCAGTGGGGTGCAGTATGTATAAACTTAGGTTAGGCTGTGACCGACCATATATGTTATATTTGAAAAAAAATGTATACGCGTATACCCACCTATTAGGTATATACCTACATATTTTTTAATTTTTTAACTGTGTACAATGAACAAGTCTGAGTAGCTTTAATCCACAAAAATAACTGCACTAACATTAATAACCTCGTAGGACTATATTCCTGTCTTGATTATGAGTCAAAAATGTTCAAACTATCATGATCTAATGTCAATCATTATGGGGATATGCGTCATCGAAGTTCGCATTTTTTTCAATATTTCTGACGTATTTTTTGGTAAACGTTGGACTATCAAACAGTTTTTTCTCTACTTGACTAGATCTAAGGAACAAATTTATTGGGCGCAAATAAGAGATAAATTATGAATTGACGTGAAGTGGGATACAGATACGTCGGAAATAAAACATCTAGCCTTAGGACGAATCACGGCTAGAATTTTAAATCGGCTTTTTCTTAAGATAAGGATCATTTGTTTCCCAGAATTTTTACTAATGCACAGCTTTTTGCTTATATGCACTACACGCCATTGATATTTACCTACGCATGTAAGCATATTTTTAACCCTTTTGCTGTGTATTGTGGCGTATTGTTTACTAAGCCTTATTGACACGGGTAGAATGTTCCTCCATTTATCAACACACCCTCGAAATTTCGACGATTCGATCCAGTATAGGTGTGGCGGTGACTCACCGTTCACTTTTTACACCCTCCTATTTCATCCGTTTCTGTGATTAATATGGACAAACGGCATAAAGGCTCCCATTTACTGTCAGCTGGGTCGGCGTTCTCGCCCATTCAGTATTGCCCCGCTGTCAGGGCCCAAAGCGTTGCGTAAATATAAATTAATTGTCTTTGTATAATAGAAAACGATATAACCAATACAATTTATACAATACAAAAACAATTTTTACATTGAACTGAATGCCTGTATGTAGTCAGTAGGTACATACATTGAAATATTATGCTAGCCGTAAACATATATTTTTGAAGAAGAAAAAAAAATATAGAATATTATAAGTGTTATGATAGGAATTTTTTTATTTCGCAGAAATTGTAGTAATACAGCATACTTCAAAGTACTAACTGTAGGGCTAGTAGGTATAAACATTATATTTTTGCGCTTTTTTTACTTGAATACGAAAACATATTGCTTCTCCTTCAATTTTTTCCAAAAGAATCAGCTAACGTTTGCGTATCCAAGGTATTTATTTAGGTTGCTACTCCCCGTACTCAATAGGTAGGTGCCTATTAATTTAATTAGATACCAAAAGGTGGTTAAGTACATACGTACATAGGTACCTACCAAATATTCTTTGCGATTTTCAAGTTTTTCTGTATATTTGTTAACGGGATTTTCATTTATAATAGAATAATTCTGCTGATACCAGAAAAGTTATTTATTTATCTAAAATGATAATAGTCTGGGAGCAGTATTTTAATAATTCGATATTTTGAGTATTCAACTCGCGACTGTCCTGATCCTGATTATTTATTTTTGTCGTCTTGTACAGTTCCAACAATAGAAGCTTACTGGAATGTATTATATTACATTTATTTAAGTAGAGAACATATGCATAACATTATTTGTTATAAATTAATACACAACCTGGAAACGTTTATTTTTATGACAAAAGATGTCGCTATACACGAGTTTCACGTTCATTGTCATTATTCCTAATTTACACAAATTTCTACCGGGTTTTAAAAAATCTCTATCTTCCATCAGTATGTTATAATGAAACAGCTCCACATAAATTATTTCTCATACTGATTTATATATAAAAATTAATGACATTTATTTACATTACTCGTCGAAAATGTAACGATTTATTTTTGTGCCTCAAAAGTAAAATATTAGCGGTTAATTTGATTTATGATATGCATTCTTTATTAATTCGCCCAATCCGGCACTAAAAAAAACACTCTTTTGTAGAACACGATCTTTAGCGCGTCAGCGATTTCGTCCTCAGCTCAGTTCACAAATTGCGTTTGCCGCTTCTCGACGTGAGCGCGACCGGCGCTATCTTCATTTTCTTTGTTGCGCGCAGTCGGTAAAACAGCGACCTTCTCGATGGTCATACAATGTTTATGTTGTGTTTCATTCGCCTCCCGCACTCGTTTGCGCAACTGACAGTTATTGCAAGTTTTTGAACCTTTTCGTAGTTTAATGTTAATTGTATAAGTAAAGAGTATATAATATCTAATAATTTTCTGTGAATTGTGTTATGTGATACCGGAATAGTGAATATAATACTACCTGTAGAGCGAAAGAAAGCGTCTTCACCTTGTTTTGTGTTCATCAGATAATGAGCGACTTGTAATGCAGTCTATAGTGTTTCGTTAAAAATTAGTTTTCATTTACTTAAACCGCTCTCAGGGACTTGTGTAGTATTTTATTTGGAAATAATTACTTTTATAGAGTGATTTACTACGTCGGTGTGCATGTTGTGTGATGTCTCAATAAACATGCTAACAGGTGGTGTGCCGTTGTCACTTGTGAGAAGTTTTTCTTATGCCTCAGTGAAATTGAAGTATACCTGCTTTTAAAACAAGTTCTTCAATAATAAAAGAAACGGCCAGAAACAACACAAGCGTAAAGTAATATTTGATTTATCTATTTGTCTCGTTCTTTTTTTGATCGACGTGTTTAATTTTCGTCACACCTTTCTTAATTTTTTGACCTTTATTTTTATTGTCTTGTCCCGATGTACCTATCAAGATGCCTTGAAAAATGTTTGGTGCTTGCAACTTTTTTAACGTGTGATTTATCTCATAAATGTGAAACAGTTGCGTTTTAAATTTGAATAAAAGTTAGTGTTAAAAAAACACCTCAAGAAATGCTTGACCTGAATTGTTTGTTTGGGAATAGATATTTAAAATATGTCTCAGTATGATTGAGTATTATTAAATTATTCCGTTCACAGTGTAATCATGTAATTATTTCCGCAATCGGACAATGCAAAAATGCATGAGAACAATTTGTGAACGCAAATTAAAAATAAAGTTTGTTGAGATTTTGATTGTTTTCAATTTCATCCGTAAATGCCGTGTACGGCAATAGTCATAATGTAATTAAAATAATTCTCTTCGTTAGTGCGTCGGTCACGGTTAGGCCATATGTACACACATTTGGAATAAAATAATAAATTCTATTATCTTCTGACGTTTAACTGGACAAAAAATCTCTGGATTTTTTTAAGATTAATTTACAAATTTGCTATCTAACTTAAATTCGATACCAATTATTCTGTGAAAATTAATAAATATTTCAGTATATAAAAATAATTTGCAGGCACGATAATGTGTGGGGTATAAAATCAAAGGAGCACCTATCTACCAAGAAATGAAGATACAGAGAGGAGTGGAGAGATTGAGTGGTTGGCGCAAACCAATCCTAGGATTGTGACCCAAAAAAAAAACAAAAGCAACAATACCAAAAAAAAATTAACGCAGTCTTCGAGAATTAGTTACTAATTTATAATTTATTGAATTCGAGATTTTATAGGAAAAATAGCCTATAAATTTATAGGAAATATGATTTTAAAAGGGATAGATACGTAAAGTCTAGAATTCTTTACATTTTCAATTCATTTTCAATCTTCTGTGACTGCATTCAAAATATTTTTTAATTTTTTGGATATTGCTGCCTTTGCTTTATATCCCACATATTATATGTCATTATCTAGGTACTTAAAACGATTATCTTTCTCAATATATTTTTCTATTATTACGCTTTCTTATTACGTTTCGCTTCTGTAATTGTGCCTCTTGGCCTGTCGAAGCGTAAAATTAAAAAATAAAAATATAGTGCTTTCTCTCTTCTTTATTCTTTAATAAAATAGATTTTTAAAATGCAAACTTTGATGTCGCGTATCTCTATAACTGTCGGTATTTTTCCCAAAGAGTAAAGAATTAATGTATTTTGTATTCAAAATTGAATGAAGAAGACTCCCCCTAAGTTTTTGCTACTAGCTACGAGACACCCTTTAACATTTTAAACATATTAACATTTTAAATTAAATTAAGATTCATATGGTAATGAAGTAAACTTGTCAGCCAATTAGACCATCACATACAGTAGCCGGCAAACATCTTTGAATTTTACGGCGTAGTGGGAGGAAGTTTGCCATGTACCATTCCAACAACGAGACCCAAATTTTGTCTTCTGCGCATTCTCCCACTACGCCAAAGAATTTCATGAAGTTTCCCGGCAACTGTACAAATTATAATGGTGCTCCACCGTGGTTGTGAATCTACCTGGGATCTAAACAATGGCTCTTCATTCGACGCACACAGGAAGATAAAAATAATCTGTCAGGCTTCCGTTTTATCACGAGATAGCAGAATCACTGATTTAACACGAGATATGAGGATTTTCGATTTGACGCGAGATACGACGGTAGGTCTATAAAGCTGTGAGAACTGGTAAATAATAATGATCTGCTCTCGGCACAGCGAATAGGATTAATAAAGGGATTTTGTCATGTTGGACGAATGAATAACCAGAGAATGGCAAGAAAGATATATGAAGCGATGGCACTAGAAATAGGTATATGTATGTATACTAAAAAAAAATTTCGAGACTACAAGAAAATGGTCAGTTTCCATCTACCGACACTGATGTATGGAAGTGAAGCCTGGAGCTGGCAGAAGAGGAACGAAAGTAGACTGAATGCAGTGGAGATGAGATCCCTCAGACGTATGTGTGGCAAATCCATTTATGATAGAGTAAAGAATGAAGATATTAGGAATGAATGTAAATTCATAGAATTAAAACAGGGTCGCTCAGGTGGTTTGGGCATGTTGAGCGAATGAATGGTAAGAAAGATATATATATAATATGCAATTTTTGACGGCGCCAGAAAGAGAGGACGACCGCGGAAGACTTGGCACGACCATATTAACCAGATACTGGAATATGGTACCGTCAGAAGCCTCAACAACCGTCGAGCTTGCATGCGAAGATGTATGAATGTGGATGAAGCGAGAGTTGTATGTCAGGACAGAAGAGTATGGCGCTCTATCCTCTCTGCCTACCCCCACGGGGAAATGGCGTGATGGTAAGTTATTTAGTTAGAAAAAAATCTGTCTTTCGAATTTGGTAACCAAATAACCGGATTATGAATCTACAGTTTTTCCTTTGGGGAAAAGCGAGATCAATTTCGCAAGTAAACAATCTATGATTACGAACAATTTTGGACTTGTAAATAGTATAGATAAATATATCCATTATCATTAAAACTGGGATACCTTTGATACGTTTATTATATTTTTAATTTTTAATGAAAACACTTTTTTACGGTGAGGATGCAATTTCAGAACACATAGTTCTATGATATGTAAAACAAATAAGGTGAATTAATTAGAAAGATATACAGAAAAAATGTATGGATAGAAAAGGTGGCCGGTGGTAACTAAATATGTTTTCTATACATAGATTTTTTGTTTTTGTATTGTCTTTCTAATTCATGAATCTAATTTGTTTAATTATAATTTTTATGTGGGGTATCAAAAGCAAAGGCAGCAATATCAAAAAAAAAAAACAATGCAGTCATCGAGGATTACTAATTTATAATGTTCTGAATTCGAGATTTTATAGGAAACATAGCCTATAAATTTATAAGAAACATGATTTTGGAAGTTATAGATACCTAGAATGCAGAAGGTATATTTTAAATTAGTAATCCTCGGTGACTGCATTCAAAACATTTATGTAATTTTTTTGACATTGCTGCCTTTGCTTTTATACCCCACCTATGTCATAGTTTAAATAAATTAATATGACTGTTTGATTTGAGCAATTTTACAACTGTCTCAAATGCTTTGTATTATCTCTTGACGAAAATAAATATCTATCATCAAACAAAATTTCATCGTCCGCCCGTCCGTCTGTCTGTCCCCGTAACTTCGTAAAAAAACGAAATGAAACGGCCGGAGATGGGGCTTGAATCCCGTGCCATTAAGCCCGAACCGGCCGTTCAACGCAAGTTGCTACGGCCGCCTTTCCGTGGAGCGCCAAAAAGATGCTATAAATATAATATACTAGAGCTTGGCAAAGACACGTTCCGTCATTTTGGACGGGTTACAGCTAGTAATAATGTAAAAGTCTCTTGTGGAGAACTCGGGATTCGGTCCCCTGGTGTTAAAGTAGATTCACGCTTGAGCACAATATTGAGAACAACAGTAGTTATAATTAAGACCGCGAAGTGCCCACCGCCTGAGAATGTGCGAAACGGTTTGTAGACAAATTGAGATCATAGAAGATTTATGGTGTAAACAAACGAACCATTCACAATTAAAGGCGGATTTCTAGCTGAACGGCAGCGACGTTTCGGGAACGGCATGCCGGAACACGACTCCTGTCTCCTTATATTAATTAGCACATTTCTGTAGGGTACTTAAACGAGCTAATCGTGCAGCGCGGCGGATAGAAAACCAGGGTATGGTGAAAAAAAATATTTTCGTTAATTTTGTTTGTCTTGTGGTTAGGACTAGCCTCGTAATCCAAAGGTCGCGGGATCGAACCTCGCTCCAGACCAGCAAGTTAGTCCTATTTTCATAGCACAAGCGGTTAGCTTAATTTGAAAATAGTAAGAATATTGATGTGACACGTATTCCGTGTTCGCATCTCTATTAAAAAAAATCGTCATATGACAAAACCGCTGAATATTTTTCAATAAATTTTTCTTATAGATTTTATTGGGTGTTCCGTTAGGTATCTATGCCATGAAAATGAATTTAGTAGTGTAGGTATATAATAATACCATATATGTATCTGTAACCTTCGCTTCCTTACAAAGCGTTCGTCAGTGACATTGAGAAAAATTAGTCTGCAGAAAAATTATTCTATCATTATGTTAAAAATGTGATTTGTTCCACGGAAACGTAGTCTGAATTCAGTTATTTTTACTTCCTTTCTTTTAACTCGTGGCGTCTGCTTGCTTGCCGGCTTGCCGTCGAAAAAACTTTGGATCGCGATTTTTAGAACACCTTTTCCACGTGATGACCAATCGGGTGCGGAAAACTTTGGACAAAGAGACTCATGGCGAACGATGTCAAGACGACTCTTATCAGTAATTTTTCGTTAAACATTAAACTATTAAGGTCCAGTATTATTTCGGATTTTGTAGAAAATTAGTATTGTGTTTATTTCCAATTGGGAATCATTAGAATAGTTGATATTTGATGTAATAGGCGACGACGAGCCCGACAAACGTCGCGGCCGGAAATTGATTTCTAAATTTGATTAACTCCTGTCACTGGGTGTGATAGATCTCTTTAATATAATAGGTACATCGACCTACGAACTTTCAGAAAAAAATTACAAAAAACCACTGGTTCAACAGGACAGCAAAATTGGATATTTTTTAGGGAGAAGAAGAATCACAAAAAAATTAATTTATATTCTTTTAGATTTCTGTAGTTTGAAGAATTCTACATTACTCAATTCTGATTCTACCTAAATCATTTGACGCTGGAAATTTATAAGGTACGATATTGATGATAATTGAATCTATCAAAATCTTGACATCTCAAAACATCTGACATTTTAGAAATATATTAAATTTCTGTAAGTTTAGTGTTATATTATATGTTTTAATTCGTCTTTAATTATTGTTATATTTTATAAAGAAAGGGAGTATAGTAAAAACTTGGTTTTTATAGTTTTTATATTTTTATTTTTAAGTGTCACATTATTGTTCCAAAGCAACGATACGATCGATATAGCCACATCATAAATGTTTTAATTTTAACATAATACATATATTATATTGCCACATCAACGCCTAATTAGTGGCGTTAGCTAAATTAAAAATATATTGCTGGCTTGACTGAAATTTTACCGCAATAAATATATTAAATTGCCATATTTAAATCAACGCTTGTTTAATTAGTGCCATTAAACTGCGCATGCGTTTGGAAATGGCGCCAGGAATGTTGCATCTGTATTGGTTCTCGTGACACGACAGCAAAATTATTTTTTATGAAATAGCTTTAAATAATGTAATGAATTGCAGTGGCGTGCAGTAGATATAAACTTGGGTCATGCTGTAACCGATAGTCCAAATAAATAAATTTTACGAACTTTCTTTATAAATTACCATAAACTAATTCCTGAAAACAGAAACAGATTGAATTTCTTCTGTCAATTGTAATTAAAGAAAATAGTAATTCAAATAAAAATAACAAACGTACTCAACATAAAATGTAGATCTATTATATAACGAAAAATACATATTAGGTTTAGTTAGGTTTGGCTAAACGAGAGTCCAGTTAGATAAGATCCTGGACCGTCTGTTTCCTAAGACAGTAACAAATACTGCGCTATTGAAAGAATTTGTGAAAGAGTATAGTATATTCAATAAGTATGTTACTTACCATTATTTATTTTATGCTCTTATTAATTAATAAAAATTTTGAAATTGTGTTCACTGTCATTATGCAGTTGAATCTATTGTCGTGTGCCGGTGTGATTAAACCGTTATTCTAATCGGTTATTTTCGGTACAGTTATTTGGGGTTTGTTTTTTATTGCATCGATGTTTGATAAATAAGCTATAATTATAATCTAGTAGCGATGGTTGCCTGTCGAATTGCAAAAAAATAGTCGCCAACCATCGACGGAATCAGATACAAAATAAAATAACGGTTAGTGTGTCACCGGTTAAAATACCATCACTAGGAGCGTGTGTTCTGCCGGATGCCCGAAATGTGAATCGAGGTGATTTTTGCCCGACGGGCAAGATGACGTTCAGGAATGTCGATTTACTTGATAATGAAGTGTTCGTTACGTTTCCGTATCGTTTACACGAACGTTGGCGCCCAATTCCGAATCGGTCGTCATGCAGACCTTCCTATTTTCTCACCGTAATATTTATTTCTCAGAAGAAGTAATGTGTCTAGAAAGTGTGGTGTTAAATCCAACTTAATGTATTCGGTTGTTTAGAATTTGGGTTGTGGAAAATTTTTATCTCTTATCGAAAAGAATCTCTAAAAGTGTTGGCGTACGTTAATTCGCTATTGTTATTTATTAAATTTCATTAACATTGTATTTCACTAATTTCTTAGTTTAAATGTTGCTGTACCCAGTTTGAGTGGGAATTTATGCTACTATATAAAAAAAACGTCTTTAAAATCGGTGCCGTGTGTGGAAGGCAATAGGCATGATGACATTATTAAAGAATTAAAGAAAAAGTGATTTTAGTGAAGAAAATATTTTGAAAAGATTCTAAAAAATAATCTAATTTTAACATACACATTGAGATTAATAAGATTTTCAATAAAATAAATGTTATTGTGCAATCCGCCATTTTAACTGAAACCTAAGTACCCATCACCGTGTCTTTGAACTGTTGTCATAGACACAATGCAATGTTTACTTAGGCTCGACGTCACGTAGACGCCATGACAGCTGCGGGCGTTTTTGCGCGAAATTAAAAATAGGCAGACGAAAATGCAATTATTTGCGTAAGAACTTAGTTTATTACTGAAATAATGTTATTTTCGGTAATAGTAGATGTGTACCTACATTATAGAAGGTTATTTCAAAATCTGTCATTATGTCTATTCGTCTATTGCTCCCATATAGGCGACATTTTCTGTCGAAGCAATTTCAAACATCAATAACTCGGCTAAAAATAGACATAGTGCCGCCATCTTAGTCTCGTTTTATCTCATTTTGAAGATATAAGTTAACTAATGACGGTCCACCATTTTACGGAGGATAAGTCGGAAATATTTAAGGAAAAAATGCGAAATTTGAAGTCGCTTAACTCTGTTGATATTAGGACTATTGATGTTACAACGTTTTGGACATAAAATTCAAGGGCTAGCTGTTACATTCTGTACATCTCATTGTCGATGTGGGCCATTTTTTTGTATTTTTTATTATGTTATGCTTTCTTTAGGTTTTTGCTGTATACTTACTTGCTTTTTACTTTATATTATTATATTTTCTTGTTTGTATTTCTTGGGCAATCACTATGTATCGTTAAAAGCATTCATTCATTTATTGTACACTTTACCTTATTGATTGTAAAAGCCGTAAGGGAGTTAGTTAATAAATAATAAATAAATAATAAACTCCGGGTTTATAAAGAGAAACAATAACTCCACTGAGTATTTTGTCTGGTAGACCTCATTCCACTGAAAAAGACAATCGAATTAGTATGTGTAAGCCGTGCGTACAACTCACATTATTTCGTTGTGTTGGTGTTTAGGGGGATAAACACCAACACAACGAAACAATGTGCCTCGTACGCACGGCTTACACATACTAATTTGATTGTCTTTCTTATCGGGATTCTAGTTCCTGCATTTAAAAAAAAAGACAAGACGACCCTCCATGCTGTCCAAAGTAGCGGATTTCCCGATAAAAATGTACTTAATTATCGTATCGTAGAATTGTAGCGAGCGACGTAAGTAGTATGATTCGCGCATTGATTTTCGCTATATATAGCGTCCACAATACGAGAAGAATGCTGGCGCGCTGGTTGTAGTACGTGTTCTAAGTAATTCACGGCGGCCACGTGACCGGCATAATGCACCTTTGTCTCGGTACGTGTCCAGAGACGAAGAAAAAAGTAATGTTTTCAATTAGTCGTGTCGTTAATGTACTTTTAATGCGCCGCACCGCGAGCGCAATAACAATCATCATCGTCATCACGCGGCGTTGCAAATCGTCCCGGAATGTGCGTCCGTCTGTGATCTGATTGCAAATCGAACCCTTGCACAGTGGGTCGAATCACAAAATGATCTTCATCAGTGCGAGCACGTGCAAAAATACTCCTAGAACACAATTTAATTAAGTGAATACGCGTTGGGCGATTTTTGGATTGGTAAAATACTAACTAATTAACTAACCATCACGCCGTTTCCCCGCAGGGGTAGGCAGAGAGGATTGTACGCCACACTCTTCTATACTGGCACACCACTTTTGCTTCGGCCACATTCACACGTCTTCTCATACGAGTTCTGCGGTTGTTGCGACTTTTAACAGGGCCATCCTCAAATACTTGTAGTATCTGATCGTGCCAGGTCTTTTGCGGACGCCCTCTATTCCTGTTGCCTCATATATTTTCTTAACCATCCTTTCCTCGTTCATACGTTCCACATGACCAAACCATCTCAGCACTCCTTTCTTTATTCTATCTACCACACTACAGCCAGCAGTGCATTCATGTCTAATTTGTTCATTCCTCACTCTATCGACCAAAGGTTTTCCACACAAGCGTCTTAGTGACCGCATTTCTACCGCATTCAGTCTACTTTCATTCCTCTTTTGCCAATTCCAGACTTCACTTTCATACATCAGGGTTGGAACCAGAACGCCATTATGTATCGCTAGTCTTGCTTCCTTTGACAGATTTTTATTGGCGACAAAACGATACTATAAATATACATATACTAGGGCTTAGCGAAGACGCGATCCATTTCATGTTCCGCCCAGCACAATCGCCAGGGTTTAAAATAGTACCATTAACTGCCGGCAGGGGAAATATATATTTTTTATTAGTATGACGTGTTGCAAAATTTACGATTTCAAGCTTTCGATGTTCGATTATTTGTATTGATACGAATATAATATTTGAAAATACATACTTTGTTTTTATTATTCATTTTTCTATATAAAAATAACAACATACCTATTTAGTACTCACTGTTCTACTGCACGGTGACCTTACATCGGTACCGAAATAAACCATATAAAAATTTATGTAATTGTTGCGCAAATGCCGATAGATGTGCAGTGGAGAAAGATGTATGAAGCCGAAGCAAAAGTGATATGCCAGGATAGAAGAATATGACTTTCTATCCTCTCTTCCCTGCGGGCAAATAGGCGTGATGGTTAGTTAGTTAGTTAGTTAAGTTTGCATTTTCCAATATTTTTGACCTATCTTCTGTAAAACGTAAAAAATGTAAAAAATTCATTCAATTTGATACTAAAGCAACCGTACAGAAATTTGAAACAATATTTTTTTGCAAAGTTATAATAATTTTATTTAATTTGTTTTAAAGCGGATGGATTTTTAATATTCGATATAAGTTAGTTTCATGATACTCTAACGTTTTACAGAAAATAGCTCAGAAATATTTAATAAAAAGGCATACTTCGATTCGATTCGCTCAACTGTTGACATTTCACCCACAGTGTAAATAATATTTTCTATTCAAAATTGAATGAAGAAGACTGCTTTAAAAATATTACAATTACAATAATTTCGTTGTCTGTCTGTCCGTCCGTCCGTCCGTCTGCCTGTCCCCGTAACTTCGGGTAACGTCCGTAACTTTTTTTTCGAAAAACTTTTTTTTGCAAATATTGTTTCCCCCAAAATTCTTTTTCGAAATTTTATTCTCCAAATTTTTTTTTATAATAAAATAAATAAAATTTGAATTCAGAATATTTTGAGTTTGTTCAAATCTTTCAGAACAGTGCTGGATTTATGTCACAGAGACATTATTAATCAATTAGTGTATATTATAGATATCTCACAGAGACGAAACTGTATTAATTATGGGAAAGTAGGTATAGAAGTCATTTGGGTGTAACAGGACTTATGACCTGTCCTTTTATGGTTGGCTTAAGTGATCACTTTACACAATTGTAACATTCGCCATTTCCACCCATGATAGAATATACCATGCTTATTCATTTTTTGGAAGTTGTATATATGTTCAAATTGCGTGGAAAGCTTTCATATATGAGTTGTAAGCGCCTTTTCCATGCGGCCTGTACAAAGCCATTTTCATTCCCCTAAATCCCCACAGATGTCGCTAATGAGAAAATCTACAATTGATTTTACGGAATTTGGGGAGCAATATATTATTGGTGTAAGAAATTCCTTCAGAATA